>JAXDDX010000011.1:1820000-2037500 GCA_034670405.1 Hoplostethus atlanticus | reverse complement strand
CAGACGAGGTGGCGTTTGTTTGATTAGCCGATGTTGTCGCAGAGGGAGCCGTGCTGTGAGATGGTGTTTAGCTGTCTGTCCCTCTCAACAGACTGTCTCTTTGCTCTCTCTCTTCTCATCCTCCTTTTCTTTAAACATCCACGCCTATTGCAGCATGTTGTTTGTTTATCCCCCCCTTCTTTTATTCGATCATCCCTTATCTCATATTGTGCATGAGTCTTCACTAACCTTGGATGAACCTCTAAAAACTTTCAGGTTTCTAGTCTAGGCAAATAGTCTTATTATCAGATTGACAGCCATATATTTTGACACTTTATTGTGGATTTTTTGAATGGGTTTCACTCACTCAGCAAGAAGGTTTTTTTTTTCTGTGGTGGCAATGTTATGCATCACCCCCCTCTTCATTCTTTCACTCCTACTGTCATAGGTCCTCAGGCACACAATTTCCTTTGACTCGCATCATATCCTTGTCATAGCCTCTTCCTTCCTCTCCCCCCCCACCCCCTGAATTCCCCTCTCTTTTACTGGAAGTATTGGCACTGTATGGAAAGTAGTGTATCTAGACAGCTAGTTTGGGAGGGTGCCTTAGAGTCACGAGTGGTTTGTGGAGGAGAGCCTGTTTATAAGATTCTCCTTTTACGCATTCAGGATTTTTCTAGTGAGGAAAAGGTGGCAGGAGCGGCGGCTGGTGGGGTGCTTTTTCAATTCCCAGCAGGGAGTAGCAGGCAATTCTTAACATGTTGTAGCAAGTGTACAAGAGGGTTTGTTTATGTGTGTGTGTGTGTGTGTGTGTGTGTGTGTCTGTGAGCATGCATCAATATAATGCAGGCATGAATTTGCACGTGAGCCACATCAGCCTCCATGTGTCGTTCTCCATGCAGTCCAGTCTCCATGCATTCTCTGGCCTAGCTCATTACAGTCGCTGTGCTCTCTCTCCTCTGCAGTTTTGGCCAAGCCTCCCTGTCTCTGGCATCGGTATGGATGGGGGTGAATTGGGGCTAAGTAGCCCAATGCTGCTGCCCTAATGCCATTAGCATGGCTGAACAGGCAGACAGGCAGTGTGCTACAATACATTGGCTAGGCTATACTTGATGACGAGGACAAGATAGCGCTGACTCGGTGAAACACATGGAAGGACGACATAGCTGTTAGTGATGAAAGCACCTCACTTCCCTTACATTCCTCCCGTTTTATATCTCTATTATCTCTACTGTATTTTATAGACCATCTCACACTATATTCATTCTCCACGTGCCCTTTTTACCCTTCACTCCCACCTCAGCCACTCTATCCTCTCTCTCTCATTCAGCCTCTCTCTTTCCTCCCTCTGTTGCGATCATTCCGGTACTGTGATAGCAAAGCAATCAGTGTAACAAGGCTTCTCCTTTATGTTCCCCTTCCTCTCTCTCTCTCTCTCTCTCTCTCTCTCTCTCTCTCTCTCTCTGAATGAATTTGGTGCTGTTGCAGGCAGCTAAATCACCAATGTAACAAAGCTTTGTGCACTAATGACGTTTTCTTTCTTCTCCCCCCCTCCCTCTCCTCTCCTGTCCTACTCCTGGCGTGATAGGTCGGTAGGTAGCGGTATCGCAGCAGAAGGATGCCGTTGGTGAAGCGGAGCATTGAGCCCAGGCACCTGTGCCACACAGTGCTGCCCAGGAACATCAAGAATGAGCTGGAGTGTGTGACCAACGTCTCCCTGGCCAATGTCATCCGCCAGCTCAGCAGCCTCAGTCAGTAGCACGGACACACACACACACACGTACATAGATACATATACAGTATATTCTGTCACACATTTACTCACATCCATACACACCAGGTCAGCCCCCTTTTTGGTGGTTGGTTGACCATTCAGTTATTAGTCAATTTAAAGCACTTGGTCATTTAGGTTTAATTCATAAAACATATTGTATGTTTATTCCGGGCAATTGTAATTACATTCTTGTGTCAGAACAATATTAAAAAATGAATTTGTCTAATTTGACAACGGTAAATGGTAGAATAGATTTGGATATATACAGTAGAACTGCAAATGTGCATTCTTGGCTATTCACATTATCAGGTTTACAGAGCAGATCTTCAAATATGCTTCATTATGTATTATTTAATTTAAAATCTTTTGTTGGGGACAGCCCTAACACACATTTGTGTAATAGAAGTGTGATAAGGCATAATGTGTACAATATGGCTACAACTTGTGAGCTTTGATCAGACAATCCTCTCAGATTTACAGAAGCTGAAAAGCCTGATTCAGCTCACAGGGTAGTGGTCGGTGAAGAGTGCACATCTAATGTCATTGAATGCTCTCCATGCTTTGCGTAGGGACATCATTGCCTACATTTAGCAGGACAGAAGCCGGCGTGCACACTGGGGTGTGTTTGGAGATCTGCTCCCTTTACAGAAACCTGAAGTATAAAGTAAAAGTTTCCCCATTTGAAGTCTGTCAAGAGCTAATTGGTATCTTCCTTTTTGCCCCAACTCTAATAAAACAAAACTATCTTTGGTAGAACATTTTCTAGCACACATCTCCAGAGTTCAGGAGCAGTCGGCCTCCAATGTTGGCTGCCCCAGGGATCTGCTGTCTCCACCGACACAGCGTTTTTCTCCCAGCTCTCAATATCAGTAATGGCAAAAGTTAATCTTAAAGTATGACATTTGGCACCGAACAGAATGAACCTACCTCGTTCAAGTTTGTCATGTTCTTATATGTGTTTGACGTGGGGTTTTTAGACTAGCTTTTCAGAACGAAAAGTCGTGAGCACGTGAGCCACGGGTCCCTAGAGCAGCCAATATTGAGGCTTGACAGCTCATAACTCCTATAGAGGTATGTGCAATTGAAAATGTTCTCCCTAAGAGGAATGTCACAAAAAAGTAGACGTTGCAATTTGTCACCAACAGTCAGCTGAGACCATCATGTGTGAGAAACAGCAATTTTGACACAAACACATTTTTCTCATTATCGCTGCATGCAGAGCTGTTAATTACCTTGAATAAAATGTGTTAAATTGTTCCACACATTTCCACTTCAACACATGCAAGTTGGTAGGTATTTGTTTTGATTGAAGGCTGTAGATGATGCATGAAACATATTCTGTGTGTGTGTGTGTGTGTGTGTGTGTGTAGGTAAGTATGCTGAGGACCTGTTTGGGGAGCTGTTCAACGAGGCCCACTCCTTCTCTTTCCGGGTCAACTCCCTGCAGGAGCGTGTCGACCGCCTCTCCATCAGCGTTACACAGCTGGACCCCAAAGAGGAGGAATGTGAGTATAGCTTACACACACACACACACACACACACACACACACACACACACTTTATCTTAATCTTACTCTCTTCCACTCCCTCTTCCTCAAACGTTTCCCCTGACTCACTCCCTCACCTCTCCAGTTTCATCTGCGTATATGTTACTGCACACAAGTGCATGTTCATTTGTGGTTGTGTATTTGCGTGCGCGTGTTAATTCCTAGGTGTGTGCACGTGTGTGTGTCCACGCTGTGTGTGTGTGTGTGGCTGTGTGATGGAGCTTACCTATCTCTCCTCCCTCCAGTGTTAATGGCTGTTATTAGAGGAACAGGCAGCTATGAGATGGTGTCATTTTTCACCCCCAACAATACAAACACCGGCCTCCATTAGAAACAGTCTGCCAGAGATTCACTTTGGCTGGATACTCTTTTACCCACTAAAGGCCTTTCTTTGTTGGGAGAAATAGGATCTATGGTCAGACTGTTGCAAGCGATAATAAAAAGGAATGGGATAATGGGTGGGACTGTCAGGTAAACCAGGTTATCCTGGGAGACGGGGGAAAGTCAGAGGGGTGGGTAGGACGTTAGGGGAGAGCGCGAGTGGGTGCAGAGGGTAGAGAGGGAGACAGTGCAGCAAGGCAATACCATGCTCCATGGGGCCGTATCGATTTCCCATGGGCCAGTGGTGTGTTTACGGCGCTGCACAATGCTACTCCAGCTGCCTCCTTGTCACTGACACTGACAATAAAACGCTCACTGGGTTATACCCTCTGCTTCTCTGTGAGTGAAACACAGGCTTTGGTAGCTTTTACAAGGAGTGTAATCTTGGAGCGAAGAAAGAGCAATGAATTGTTTCTTTTTGTTTTTACTGAATCCGGTGTTTTAAGTTTTAAAGAGAGTCCAGGAAAATCTGGAGCGAGTTCCCAAGTCCAGATTACTCACACATTGTTCTTCCTCGTCTTCCCTTTCTTCCCTCTTCCTGTAATCACCTCTACTGTGCTTGTAATCTCTCACCTTCCTCACCCCCTGGTTTGCTCTACACACTTTCTTTCATCTTTCATCCCTCTCTTCCTCTTCCTGCGCCTCTCATCTCTAGCTCTCTTCCCCTGACTCCTTCTCCATTTCCCGTTTCTTCCTCCTCTCCCCTCCCCTCCCCTCCCCTCCTCCTCCTCCCCCTCATCCATATAGCTGTGCTAATTAAATAATGGTGTGTGATCTAATGGTGGAGGTCTGCTGTGCAGGCCAATCTACTCCTGTCTAAGCTGGTAAGGGACTCCATATTATCTCAGACTATTGGGACATGGGATTGGTGTCCTGCAGGGGTTGAATGGCAAACACACACTCTCATTTTCTCACTCTCTCTCTCTTTCTCACACACACTCACTCTCTTACCCTGCAGAGGATAAAGCATCAACACATATATAATTCAACTTACATCTAGGGAAGGACTTGTGATGCTTGTGTGTTCGTACATGCATGGATGGATGATAGATGGATGGATGAAGTGTGTGTGTGTGTGTGTGTGTGTTTGCATTTCTGCATGTGCTCCTTTGCTTTATCTCCCCTTATAATTTAGCCTGACGTTTCTCCCTGTAGCCTCAAGTATCGGCTCGAGAGACAGTGGATAAGGATCAGCTCAGTTGCAATTTAAGGGCCGGGGGAGTGGGGGGGAGTGGGGGGGGGATGGAGAGACAGAGAGAGGGAGGGATAGGGAGGGATAGAGAGGGATAGAGGTATGGTGCGTAATACAGGGCACTGCAGTAAAAGCAGTGGAGTGTAAAAGACTTTGTACTGCAGAATCTTCTGGGCCAGGTTAAAATGGCCTCCGCTGCAGGTTAGCGAGATTTCCCACTCAGTTCAACGACTCCGCTCAAGTGTAACCAAATGAAGTCGTCTCGGCTAAAAAAAAACACTCTGCTCCACTTTCCAGTCGTTCTCATTATTCACTGTGCTAAATATGTTGTACTGTAAAATAATAAGTCGCGTCTGTTGTCAGTTCAATCAAGCAATATGGGCGATTAAGTAGAATGTGTTATATTTTATGCTGTGACGGTGACTTACAAAGGGAGAGAAGATAGGGGTTCGGTGTCTTGTTCAAGGACACTACGACAGCTCACATAGCGGTTTGTGGGCACACATTGGCTGACGTGGGGATTAAATCCGTAAGCTTTTGGATGAGGAGGTTTTGTAATCGCTAGGCCACCCTCACTCAATTCAAGCTCTGATTTAAGAGTACACACTCAATGATTGTTTTATTTTCTCACTGGTTTACACAAACCTTTTTTATGTTTTTCCATGTGGAAGAAAAAAAGGAGTGGGAAGGTAATTTACCCTGATTACAATATAACAAATCTTTTACTTGCTCTGCTGAAACCTGGAGAAAAGAGAGAAGATGTTTACGATGGAGAGATCTACCAGTCAGCGGGGGTGCAAGTACAGAGATGGATGGGGCAGAGAGAGGGACAGTTGTGGGAGGGGTTTAGTTTAATTTCCCATAAATGCCACTTTCCCATAAAATACACTTCCCCCCCACCCTCTCTTTCTCACTTTCCCACACACACACTGAACTATACGCACTCTAAAGTGTATGCTTTTAGCACAAACACAAGCATACAGGCATTCATTGACTTGCAGTGTAATTGTCTGTGTGGGACTGTGGTCTGCATGAGAGGGGAGGCGAGAGGAGGAGAGGGGGATGAGAGTGCAGGCTGGGAACAGACCATAAATCATGGCTGTAGAGGGATGAAGATAAGAGGACAGGGGTCAGGTAGGATGATGGTGAGTGGGGTGTGGGGCACAGATACTGCCCTTCCACTGTGGACGAAAGGTTCGCCACAAAACCTTCCAGAAGGTTGTTTCAGGTTCTTTCACATCCTTATTGAACCCCTAATTTAGAGAGACAAACTGACCCATTTCATACAGATTTCACGCTGTCACTTTATTTGTACTGGTCTGAGCAACAACATTTTTTTTGTCCAGTAAATTCTAGTAAAAAGATATCAAAATTTCACAATACATGTCATGATACAAATTGCTGGCTGGGAAATTGGTTTCTGATGCACTGCTAAATATTGATTTATATTTGACTTTAACATTTTTAGGCATTTATCTGATCCAGAGTGTAATACTCAAATAACCTTCAAATCCTCGATAACCAGCATCGCACGCGACTGATGGTGAAGGGCCAGAGCCATAATGCCCTGACAATAGGAGAGGATTGTCATATATCATGATATATATGGTATACATCCCATAAGCCTTGAGAAATGAGAGCTAAGTAGAGAGACAGATGGTATTTGGTACGTTTTTAAGTTTGGTTAGTTACTAAGTTAAGTTTTTATGTAAACTTTTAAGCCACATAAATGGTGGTAATTCTCCTACACTTATAGTGTAACCAGACATTCCTAACAGACTCTGTTTTTACACTCCAGGACTTAACTTGACTACATTTTTGACGCCATCAAATGAGTCACGAGCTCGGTATATCTTTACACCCCGTAATCATGAGACCATGAGAAGGACTCAGTCACATGGAAGTGGATTTTATGTATTGACGTATAAAGCTGTAGCGTGCAGAAGGGAAGATGGTGTGCCAGACAGTGTGAGGGGTGTTTGGCTGAAGGTCAGAGAACTATGAGAGAGAGAGAGACGGCCACAGTGATGCATGCGGTGCCATTGGCGGGGCAGCAGTGGAGGTCAAAAGTGCTTTATCAAACACACACACATGCATTCAGTGAGTCCTTGTCCGTGACCTTTCTGCCCTCCCGCTTTTTAAGGGTGTTGTCCTTCAAATTGCCCTTTTAGGCCTTGCTCTCCCCTCCCCTCCCCTCCTTCCCTTCTTCCTTTTCGTCCTCCCCTCCACCACTATCTTCCCTCCTCTGTCCACCACAACCCTCTCTCATCTGTCTGATTGATCTCTGGTCTCTCTCCATCTTGTGTGAATGCTATTTGTGTGCTGTCAGGCTCTCTCCCCATATCACTCTGGCCAGCAAAACTAATGGCCTGTATCCCCTATTTAATGGCACTATTATATCACCACGCTGGCTGCAGGCTATTATTGAAGGCCACAAAGCCACCCAGAGTCCCTCCAGGCTCTAACTCTTTCTTTATGTACTCCCTAACCTCTCTCTCTGCTTCCCTCAATTTCTATTAGGCCCTCTCTCTCTCTCTATCCCAAAAGAGATTTCTTCTTCTTCTTGTGATGCCAATTTTCTTTTGTCTCTCATGCTGTTTTGATATATATATTTCAATATGGCAGACTCTCTTCCTCTCTCCTCGTCTCTTCCTACTTCTTCACCCTCGTTGTCCTTGACTCTGATGTTCTCTAGCACTACTTTCCTCTCCACGTCTCCCCCCTTGTCTCTCTATAATCTCATCTCTCTGTCTCTCTGTCTGTCTCTCTCTCTCTCTCTCTCTCTCGCATTTGTCAGTTAGTAGCTTTGTTTTCCTGACCGATTGAAAGGATTGGAATCTGGAGTGGGACAACGGGATGTATGCTTAAAGGCAATTGGACATCCAAACGGGCAGGAGCCTGTACTGAGATTTGGCTGAGGTTGTACTGTGTTTTCTATCCCTCACATGTGCATACTGTAGCTACATACGTACAGAAGTGATACTGTGTGCTGCACAGTGTGTGATTATTTGATCCACAGTCAAACAGGAAGCAAGGGGGAGTTCATCTACTCAGCAACTCGTTATAACACACCAGTGTGTTTGTGTTCTTATTACTGTTCTTACGTACTATTACACCCATAGCACAAGGCTTGCCGTTCTTACCGTGCTGTGCACAACGCTAGTGATTAACAGAGTTTGTCACCGAAAAGAAAAGGGAGAGCAAGGACATTGTGGAAGATGCCAGGAGCGGAGAGGACAAAACAAAAGGTCGAGGCCAAACAATGAATGAGCTAACATAAAAGAAACGAGTGATGGAAGAACCAAAAAAGAATCCCTGTGAGAAGGAGAAGGGTAAAGGCAGATTGAGGAAGGTGGGAGGAAGCATGCAGGTGATGAAATATAGGGCAGCATTTGCATTGTGGAAGTACAAGAGGAGAGATAGCGCTGCATGCTAAAAGACAGCTTGGCCTGTGCCTTTTCTTATCTACAGTGGCTGTACGTAGGGTTGCATTTCTATGAGAGAGGGAGCGGGAAGACTGGAAAATAGTGTGTGTGTGTGTGTGTGAGAAGATCCTCACCTCTCGCTGGTCGAGGGTATATTAGCTAGATGCTATCATGCTATCTGAGAGAGCGATATGAGAGAGAGCGATAAACTATCCACCACTCGCTTACTGATAAGGAACTCTGCAGGCGGAGATCAGAGGCTGCAGCAGCACCTGCTCAACCCAACACACACACACACACTTTCTCACACACTCACACACACACGTGCCCTCACACTTGCCTCATTAGCTAAATGTGTCTTCTAAATGGGTGTAATTGGTAGTTCAGCTGAATAAGTAATATTTTGTAATTAGGATGTAGGACATCACGTTAAGATATCCATCTGATCTGTGTGCGTGTGTGTGTGTGTGTGTGTGTGTGTGTGTGTGTGTGTGTGTGTGTGTGTGTGTGTGTGTGTGTGTGTGTGCGTGTGTGCGTGCTGCTGTTTCTGCCCACATTGATTAGCGCAGTGTGTCTGTCTCAGAGCCCAGTGTTGCTTGGCAGAGGTTTTCTGGCGCCTCATTCTGCATCAAATGCATCCTGACACAGCCCGCCACACCGCCTCCCTCTCTTGTCTGTTGCCTTTACACCTACCTCTCACACCATCCGACAGTGCTCTGCTCTCCCACAATGCAGTGGGGCAGCAGGGCACAAGGGCCACGCTCAAAAAAGTAAACACAATATTGACACCTACCTGTGGGCTGGCGGCCTTGCCTGGCCCGGGCGAGCTTTTGTGTCTATAGCGGTCTACTCTGTAAATCTGTAAAGAAGAAGAAGAAGAGTGTCCACATCTGCTCCAGGTGTTTTCTGTAGCTGATCCCCTTGGTCACAGGAATACTGTGGGGTGCTGTGGCTCTGACTCTTGCACTCCTTGTCATTAGTTACTGATGTCGGTTGCTCTCATTGTAAGTTGCTCTGGATACGAGCGTGAGCTAAAACCTTAAAAGTGCTACATGCAGTATTTTAAGATCAATAAGTCATGACCATGTTAACTTTGAGACATTAATATAATAACCATAAACAAATGAGGCTATGGCCGAGAAGATCTTCAGCCTTTACTGGCCTCTATATTGCATTTTACATTGTATGTCACCACGCAAATCTATTGTATTGCATAATGCGGCACAAAGGGAGATTACTTTACGGCATAAAACAAGAAGTTTTCTCACAATGGCAGCTGGTTGAATGAGTGAAAGGCTGATGGAAATATTCCTTTCAACATGTTTATCATCTTTAGCAAGAGAAAACAAACCCCATGCGGAGTGACTCCAAGGAGGGGGTGGCAGGACAAGTAGCGACATCGTCTTTGTGACAGGAAGCATCAAACACTACCAGGCTACCAGTCATCTTGACCATGCTCTCAATAGTTTACAGTATTTCCATCAAGTTATCACAATTATTTTAACAGGGATGTATTGAAAAAGCTGCACGAAGCCCCTTTAAAATGTACTGTAATGTTGTGTGTAGCAGTGTGTTGGAATCTGGGGGCGGGGGACACATGAAGACAGAGGCAGTTTCCTCCTGTGTTTATTTCTCTTGGTTGGATAGCTGTACTGAAACAGACCCCTGTTGGGAAACGAGGTAAAGTGACCCACTGCGGTCAGACCCTATTGACTTGGAAGTGCCATTACTAGAGCTGCTACTTAGAAGGCCAAGAGTCCCTCAGCAAATGTGTGTGTGTTTATGTGAGCGCGTGGGCGTGCATGTGTGTGCGCCGTCTATGCGGCTGCTCGAGTTTCTCCCTTAAGTCATCAGCTGTCTGCGGAGTCCTTTGCGTCTAATCCGCCCTCCGGCTCTGCTCAGGTTACTGCGCTTTTCCCACGGGATACACCTCTCTCGCTGTCTTTCTATTTCTGTGTTTTATTTTCTTGCTCTCGCTCGTCCGCCCCCTTCAGTTGCCATTGTCTTCTCACTGTCTCCATGTTAGTTTTATATTCCCTCTCTGTCTCTCTCCCCGCTCTCTTCATCTCCTCTTCCCTCTGTTTCCATGTCAAATCTTCCCCTTGAGGGAAAGCCCCATCACACACATTTATTTATTATTTATTTATCCATGTCACTTTTTCTTTTTGTTTCATTGTACTACTTTCTTATGTCAACCCAGCCTCTCTTTATTTTACTGGTAAGACCCTTCTCTTTCTTTCTCCCTGTGTGTTTGTCTCCCTCTTCCCTGTCTTCATTTCCCTACTGTGTTCATGTCAATTTTATTATCTCCCTCCCTCTCTCTCTGCTTTCCCTCCTCTCTCCTCGAGTGTTACTTTTGAGACCTCGGCTTGCTGATAGTGTTTGTTAATAGTAAATCTTCAGCGCCTTAAGCGGCTGGTCCTCCGCTGCAGAGAGATTATGTGGAAGTCATTACGCAGGTTTCCCTCTCCGGTGTAGAAGATTGGATCGGGGCAGCTTGTTACACCGGGGTCTTTGTAAATTGGCTTTATCTGTCTCATTTTAGTGAGTATAGGCTAAGATGATGGGAAATTATCTTGATTACTCAATTGGTGGAGTATGTTGTTAACCTTGTTTGAGTTTAGGGAGCTCCGTTCTGCTTTGGGTTGGGGTTTAGTGTTGGATAAAAGAGTCCGTCAAACTGTATTGTGTAGTACAGTGTAAGAGTTAACGGAGGACTGTAACAGTGCTTTATCTGTATGCCACATGATATTCTCCTTTGTAACTAAAACAGTGGACTTTTCCATTCTTCCCTTGGGCAGGAATGAAGTGTATCCACTTGTCATTCCCTCATACATAATTCAGATCTGATTGCAACTCTCTGGGTTTCTTCCCAAGACTTACTGTTCCTACTTGGTCCTGCCAGATTGAGGCTTAGCAGTCGCCCTGGTTTGTTTTTTCTCCTCCTCTCAGCAATTTCTCAAGGCTGTTTTTTGAAAGCTTCGACCATGCAGCATCGATTTTCCTCTGTTATTCTTCTGCCCTTCCAAAATGTCAGATGTTTCTGTATGAAAGAAGGGCAATTATTCCCGCAGCCTCTGACAAACTACCTTAGCCTAGGCTAGCCTAGCTCGGCCTTCGTGTGTGGATTTGCTTTGGGGAGAATTGAAATTAGCCAATTAGGATAACAATGTAGCATTAGCCCAAGGGTGGATGACAGCAGGTTCAGATGGGTTTTATGTTCCCTAATGCTAATTGTGACTGTTTGAAGGGTGATGTAAATGTCGATTTTGATTATACCGATGGAGCCAAATGTTAATTATTGTGTTCATCACAGAGAAAGAGAGAGAAAGAGAGTCTGTCAATGTGTGTGTGTGTGTGTCTGAATGTTGTGTTTTTGAGAATGTAAAGCCAAAGAAATTCAAGCTGCTCTCAAACTGATTTCAAATCTTTTTTTTCTCTCTATCACACACTAGGCACAGATACACATTTTGTCAAATTCCCCATACAGAACTTGGCTTAACTATTACTTCTCTCTCACACTTCTGTCTCCCCATCCCTCTCTCCCTCTTCTTTCTCTCCATCCCTCCCCCAGTGTCTCTTCAGGACATCACCATGAGGAAGGCCTTCAGGAGCTCCACCATTCAGGACCAGCAGTTGTTTGACCGCCAGACGCTGCCCATCCCACTGCAGGAAACCTTCCAGACCTGCGAACAGCCGCCACCCCTCAACATCCTCACACCCTACAGGTCCAAACACGGGCTGTTACTTATAAAAAAAATATATGACACTGTAATGGAGAGTCACATTCAATTTTGTAATTCCTCTTTACCCCTTTCAAATGGAGCCCTTATTGTTCGTCTGCCATGGCAACCTTCACACATATTTGTCTGTCTCCACAAAAATTGTAAGAATGAATACATTTGTATAGTCAACAGGCATAAAGAGAGACATAGCACCGCTTTCCCAGTAGCGCTAAAGTAACCAAATGAAGGACAACCGTGTGTTATTGATGCTTATGAAAGTAAAAAGTGTAAAATACAGTAAAATAGAGAGTGTAACCCAGGCTAGGGAAGCTGTAAGCTGTGTGTGTGTGTGTGTGTTTGCATATCAACCCCTCGTCTGTGCGCCTTTTGAGAGCACCCAAATGTGTTTGTGTATCATTATTGACGTGCTTGTGCCTCTTCGCACCAGGCATCTCTGCTGGCTGTTAGTTCTCGTTGCAAGCTGGGGCAAGCAGAGTAATAGAGTCAGCTGAAGATGAATAATCCATGAAAAGCTCCGCTAGCCAGCACTCCCACCCTTTCATTTCTCTGCCTTCTCACCCCGCTGCTTTCACGCTTCCATTTTTTTTTTTCTCTCACTCTGTTTTTGTTCCCCCAACATCTGACACGGCTCGTCTCTTTTCGAATACTGTAGTGTCGACCTGACCGGGCCAGTTGGAGATGGTTACAGGCCAAACAAGATCCCTTCTTTTTTGTGTGTGTGTGTGTGTGTGTGTCAACAGTATACACATAAACATGCATGCACACACTCCAGCTGCAGGTGTACCACGTGGTCGCTGTTGTGGGTGTGTATTTGACTGCTTGACACGGCCCAGACCGGCCGAGAGGCAGGTGTGGGTGTCTGGCTGCTTGACTCTGGTTTCTGACCTTGCTCTTAATGCTTGGCTTTGTGCTGGCTGGAGGCTACATCACAGCTGTTGAGACTGTGAGGTTTAAGGCAGCTGAAGGTTGATCATTGGACAAAAAAACGATATGTACGTTGGTAGCCAAAACATCAGAGGACCAGGCTTGTAACAAAGGAGCACTTTGCCATCCCTCAACAACTACTGCCGGGGTACCCTTAAGCAAGAGCCCTAATGTTAGTAGAAGACTGTGGCTCTACAACAAGAGCATACAAGTGAGGCAAACCATACTTTTCACATCAGGGGGTCCTTTTCAGCCAAATAAGTTTTGCTGTGAGAGACAATTATTTGATGATGATGACGTCATCACATATATCCTATATATCCTGATGACAAACCTGGCGTGGCTGGCGCTGAGGTGATTTGTTCAGAAGCACTGAGTGCATGACTGAGGCTGTTGCTGGCACTGATTTCATACTCGTGATCCATAATTGATGTTACTCTGCCTTTATCTTGATCTTTCAACCTCCCCCCCCCCACCCCCCCCACACACACACACATCCATTTTCTCTCTCCCTGTCTTTCTCTTCCTCACTTTTCTCCTTTCCTCTCCTCTCCTCTGCTCAGTTTTCCTCCCTTCTCCACTCCATTACTCTCTTCCCCTTTCCCCCTCCTCTCCTCTCCGTCCCTCTCCATCCCTCTCCTCTCCGTCCCTCTCCATCCCTCTCCTCTCCGTCCCTTTCCTCTCTTTTTCCTCTCATCTCCGTCCCTCCCCTCCTTTTTTCCTCTTCTCTCCTCTCCTCCCTTCTGCTCTCTTCTTCTTGCTGCTCTTCACACCAGGAGGCTGTCTGGGACACCTCCCCAGGCTGTTATTCTTCAGATCCACCCTGAGCACAGCTGCTGCTCTCATACACACACTTTCTCTCTCTCTCACACACACACACACATACACAAACACACACACCTCAAATATACACAGAGAGAATATCATGCATACTGATTTACACAAACAGTAATACTCCCCACCACACACACACACACACACTCGTGCATGGCCTCTCACTCCACCCTTGCCTTATCCCACTGTCTAACTGTATTTCCTTCCCTTTGTTGTATTGCATACCATTAAACTTTCTCCCCTGCTTTCTGAAGCCTTTCCTTTTCATGTCTTCCCTCTTCTTGCTCTTATCAGTGTCATCATCAAATAATTGTCTCTCTCAGGCCCGTGCCGGGGTTCGGCCAACTACGCCCGAGTTCAAAAGTAGCATTTCTACCACGGAAAAAAAGGTCAAGATGTGCCAAGAATTTCATTACGAGTTTCGACGGAGAGTTTTACCAATCACGCTTTCAGAGGCGTTTGAGTTACCAAGTCCAGTTGCACCGACACGTTCCAAGGGCATATCCTAACTAGTTTGGACTTCACTGTGATGAATAAGCCGATCAGAGATGAAAGAGAGAGATTTTTAGATCATTATTGTTTTCTTGCAGGATAACCAGCATGAGCCATTGTGCAAATGAAATCTTTGATGATATAGAATTGCTGAAATAATGATACTGCACACAGAAAAACATCTGTGACTGATGTTATTATCACACTTGGATTTGTGTTGTCCAGCTGTGTGTTAGTGATGCATGAATTAGGTGGCTACCATTGTTATAACCAGGCTACACTTAAACCTAGAGCCAGCATGTACGCCTGGATCCTGATGAACAAAAAGAGAACTTCAGTTTTAATCTTGTTATAATTGCAAATGGTCCCAGTGCCGCAGACTTAGACGGCCCCTCCATGATACTTGCAGAAATTGTTCAGTGGGTAATGGATGTGATGGAGAGAAAGATCCACGGAGACGGGGAGAGAGCGAGAAAGAAAGCGAGAAAGACATCAGGATAGCAATTTATGAGGCTTACTCGCATATTGATATGATATGACATTTCCGGCCAGCGTGTGTGTGGGTATTTGTGTATGATAATCAATTTCCTTGTCAGGAGGGGCCTTTGAAGTGGTAACTACCTCAGTCTGTTGAGAGTGTGTCATTTTTTTCCCCCTCTCACCACTATCACCATGGCGCTCGTCGCATCACATCTACTGAGGGTGAGGAAGACGGAGAGGAGGGGAGTTGAGAGGGAACGGATGGTGATGTAGGACAATATCTATGAGTCATGATGCGTAATGCACAGAGACGATTTCATGATGGAGAGCAGACGAAGACAGGAAAGGGTGGGGCGCAGGAAAAAGAAGAATACACACAAAGAATACACACATTTCGATCACTCTTCATTTTCAGGGATGCTCAACTTCTGTAGCTCCTGCTGCCTGCACTCTAAAAGGGTGCACAAAAGAATGGGTTTCTTTCAGGTTGTTCAGGTTGTTATTCTCTAAAGGTCAAGACATTTACCAAAAAATTCTCAGGATTTTTTTTTCAGTCGTTCTCAAGACCAAGATCTGTGCTGTCCAAGATTTATGAGACATCACAAATCAAAACTTCTCACAAACAAATGAAATGGGGAAAAAATCAGCCTAAAGCCTCTTTAAAGCCTATCTAATGATCCTATTGAGATTATTTTATTTCTTTTGTCTGCCCCCCACAGAGACGATGGGAAGGAGGGTCTCAAGTTCTACACCAACCCCTCCTACTTCTTTGACCTGTGGAGAGAAAAGATGCTACAGGACACAGAGGACAAGAGGAAGGAGAGGAGGAAACAGAAGGTAAGGCTGGAGCCCTATTGGCCCGCGGCCCTGGGAGTCACCGTTTGGCTGTCTTTTCATTGGATGATGGTGTCCTTGGCTGGAGGTCAACGGGTCTGTCACAGGGTGGCCTCGGTGGGTGATTTAAAAGAAGGATGAGGGTACATGAACACACCCTGCCACACTGACCCTAATGAGGCTCTGTGGAGTACGAAGACATGAGGTGAGCGTGATCAAGAGGCTTTCTGCAACCTCAGCAGATATCGATCTGCTTGGCTTAGACTCCAGTGACAGCTAGGGTGTTTCACCGACGCCGAGGCCTGGCATCATATTATCCTCCACAAACAGACTAATCAACTCTTCCTCCAGTCAGCCTCCTTCGTTCTGAGTTGTCTGGTTATTAGATCTAATTAATGGGAGCATCTGCTCTTCCTCTGCCGCTGCTTCTCCCTGGGAGCTCTGCGTATCGCCCCCACACAAACACACACAGCCTAATAAAGAAGGTCTGTGTACACACACAATCTCAAACGAGCTGCTTGTGTATCCTGGGTTTTTATACACACACTGAGAAGTACACACACATTAAATGAGGGAGCTCTTACACATCCATAGAGAGCCCCCCCCCCCCACACACACACACACATAAATTCTAGATTACAGAGCTCCGAGCCCCTTTGCAGACGGAGGGGTCTCCCACACCGAGAGCCAGGGGCTCAGTGGGGGACTCTAATCAGTACCAGCTTGTGTTTCCATGCGTGGGAGACGGGGCGTGTCCCACACTTCCCCCCCCCCTCTCACAGCCAATCAAAGCCTACTGCAGTCCTGTTACTAGCCAATGAGCAAGAGGTTTTCCCAGTGAGGTTTCCCATGTATGAGAAGGATATCATTTGTTGGTTTGGGGTTTTTTAATGGTTTTGGGTAGTGTGTGTGTGTGTGTGTGTGTGTGCGTGTGTGTGTGTCACATAGAGTACGTGTTTTTTTTTAGAGCTGTTTAGCTTGTTTAGCCAAAAAGGAATTGTTTGGGTGGATGAAGAGAATCACTGTCAGAGTAGATATGCACCAGATTCATAATGGCATTACAGACATACATAGGTTTTTTTTTTTTTCATGTAAACTGAAAACCAAAAAAATAGATTCCGTGCATAGGAAAAGCCTCGATTCCCACAGTAGATGGACCTGACTTGCTTCAGAGGGCTAGGCGGGTTACAACAGGATGTAGCTGAAGCTCGATCCAATGATTTCATTCTAATGAAAGCCCACAGTGGGCTCAGCTCGTAAACCTCATTCATTTCCCTCTCCACCACACTGGCAGCTAGACAGACCCCATGGAAAGGCCTAGAAGACATTCAGGAAAACCAGGATGGAGTAGTGGAATTACACACACATATCTGTTGGTTTGAAGTGTCCATTATGGCGGATGAACTGTGTCTGTGTGAGGATCAGGGCAAATGCAGTGTAGAGAGTTTATGTGTGTGTTTGCAGTCGTTGAAAGAGTTAGGAACGTGAGACACACACACACAGATGATACGTTTAGGGAGTGTAAAGCAATGATCGATTCACACTTCGCTTAGCTCATTGAGTGGTGCAGTTACATCCTCCAAGTGTTATGTGTGCTGTAATAACGAAAAGCAAGGGAGTGAATTTTATGTGCTTTGCCTTATTAGACCATTAGACGCTTAAAATTGTAACCTTCTAAATATATTTTACTTAATGATTTTACCAATTTTTAGCAGTTTTATTATTCCTTGCACACACACATGCACACACACACACACAAAATCTACAATGCCTTGAGTGTCTGGGACCTTATAGGCCACGCCAGCTGTCAGTCAGTGTGAATGACACTATCTGTGATTGGTTGCCACCACATTCTATGGCGTGACTTTACTGTCACTGTCCTGCCCTCTCTACAGACACAGACAGACAATGTTCTCTCTCTCTCTCTCTCTCTCTCTCTCTCTCGCTCTGTCTCTCTCGCTCTTTCTCTCTCTCGCTCTCTCTCTCTCTCTCTCTCTCTCTCTCTCTCTCTCTGCTCCCTGGTGCATGTCAATCAATTTTCACTCTTACTCATTCTCTCGTGCATCTTCTATCCTCTCTCTCTCTCTCTCTCTCTCTCTCTCTCTCTCTCTCTCTCTCTCCTTCCTTACTGAGTCCAATTACCAGTAGTTAGTGTAAACCCACACACACACACTCTCTCACACAGATTAGTAGTCAGTGATAAATGTGAAGCAGCGCAAGGCAGAGGGGTGGGAAAAGAAACCTGCAGTGTCTTAATCGCATTAGCTCCTGTGTTAGCATCACTCTCAGTGGATTAGTAGTAGACTGTGGTGGGCCAGCCAGCGGGTGAGAGAGAGAGAGAGCGAGAGAGAGACATAGAAAAACATGGAATTCAGCAAAGACGAGGCCCAGAAGCACAGCCGAAAAAGAAGAGAGAGAAAGTTGGTGAAGAAGAGGAAAGAGAGAGAGAAAGAGAGCATCGCTGCCTCTCATTGATCAATGTCTGAGTCTACACCACATAGGGGGTTTGTCTCTAGCATGTGGAGCCCCTGTAGATAATATCCTCTCTCTCCCACTCCTCACTCATTACATCTCTTGGAATATACTGGCATTTGAATTTCAGCCTATTTTTTCAGCCTTACACTTACTTCACAATTGATGTATTTGTTCTACCCTAAAAATGGTTTGTTAGCATTGCTAGCGGTCCTCTTTAAAACCAGTGGGCGTCCCTCTTTGCAAGCTACTGAGGCAGCTTGATTAATTGAAGTGCCAGTGTAAAAAAAAACTAAAAAAAAAACTTTCCCACATTTTGACAATTGGCTGGTAAAGAAAAATGGCGGACTAAATTCCAAAATGTCAAAGTATCAAATGACTACAAGGGCTTAAGTTTGCAATGGCAGTGTCTGGTGTAATGGAGAGGGAGCTGTAAAAGACCAGCTGGTCCACAGCGCCATTCAGTTAAACTACACGTGAGAGGGTCATGAAGGTATTAGTCCTGATTCAGTGATGTGGACTGTGTGTGTGTGTGTGTGTGTGTGTGTGTGTGTGTGTGTGTGTGTGTGTGTGTATGAGTGGGTGTGCTTCTTACTTATTTTGTACAGTAATATATATTTATTTTTGTTACCACTTATTTTTTGACAACTTTGAAAAAAACGTACATACAACTTACATACACCTCAAAAAGCCACTTTAAAGACCTCAACAGGACTTCTGTGTCACCCACACAGAGAGCCCATAACCACCCCATTATTACTGCTTTCGGACACAAGGTTACAGTGTTGAGGTATGACGCCCCCCCCCCCATCCATGGCTACTGCTCAGGTCCATTCAAGAGATCGAGACAGCGGCCGTGAAGCAGCGAGATAGAGAGACAGACGGGGACTGACACCCTCACCAGGGTCCTGCTTCAGGCCATAGCAGCTGCACACATCACTGCCTGTTCCACTGTCAACACAGACACTGGGCTTTTTGTCCGTCTCTAGGCAACGTTCACTCCTGGCCTCCTCTTCAGATATCTGGGTTAGGGAAGGATATTGGAGACAGGGTACAGTTTTATGTCAGCTTGAACTTTATTGCTCCTGCACAAACATGACTTACATCTAGTGTAATAATATTGTGTGGTGGGGATTTGGGTTATAGGCACTGAATATCCAGTTATGTATGTTATATGTACAGTATGTTACACTGCTGAGGCACTGTAACATACATACACACTGATAGAGGAAGGGAGAAGTGAAAGAAAGTAGAAAATTCAGTTTGTTAGTGCAGAAGGTTGAGTGTTAACCCAGTGCTAGGGAACATGTTCATAAAGCATGTGAGTCCCCCGGTCCACCCCAAAGTACAGTATGCACCATACTGCCTTTGTTCTTGCAGACCAAAAGAGAGAAGCTGCCTGTTGTAAAATCCTGTCCAGCTCCCGTGACTGTGAGCCAAACAGCGGCTCGTTTTTTTTGTTTTTTTTTTGCTTACAAAAACACACTTTGTACACAAGAGCATTGTTAAGTCTGCCTAGAGGGTTGTGGATGATATGCACACACCTTATTAAAGCACTTCAGCAAGGAAAATGATTCACCAAAGTGTCTTTATTATCCTCTCCTGGATTCTTCACCGGTAGCTAAAGAGGTCTAAATATCAACTTGGTATGCACAGGTTTAGCTAGCAACACAACCATGACGAGCGTTATGGCGCTATATCCCAGGGTTATACCTGGATGTAAGTTTCCACCGTGACATTGCTGCGTTTTTGGACATGCTGCCGCTTGGATGCTCTGCTCCAAGGGACAGGTATGACGACGTGAAAGGAACGGTGTCAAACCGAGATGCCTGCCAAACCACAATCACGATGTGACGGATGCTTTCCGACAAGCCGAGAGAGTGCTGCCTCTTCGCACTTTAAGATCCCTCTCTCTCTCTCTCTCTTTAACACTATCTCTCTTTCTCTCTCTTCCTCCCTTCTTTTGCTCCCGTCCTCTATTCTGAACTCTGGCCTCTGTTGTGTCAATGTGCAGCTGGAAATGCCTTATCATGTGTGTCGCGAGGGCCTTATGAGAGAGCCCTCTGAAATCCCTCCTCCCTTCCTCAACCCCCCTGAGGTAAGACCTTCCCCTCCCCTCCCTCACCGTTGGACCTCCACCACTTTTGCCCCACTGGGTTAGCCTGCTGCCCCCTCCTATCTCCCTCACCTCCACCTGCTCTTGACAAATGAGCGTCCTACCCCAGTACTAATTGCCCTCCAGTACTCACCTGCCCTGACTGCATCCCAATTCTACACTAGTGGTAGGAGAGCAGGAGTCCTGGACATTACAGAGCTTTTGTCAATGACTTGTAGTACAGTGTTCGACTCCCCTTAAAATTGAGGGTTCTTCATTTTACCCTTAGATTCTTCACCAGTTTCTTAACTTTGCTTTTATATAATTCATCACTGTACAGTAAGAAGCATAGGGTTTAAAATCTTAACACTGTCCTTATACATTAATATCAGTGAAGTACAATGTATAAGAAAAGTAAATTGGGATGCAGCCACTAGAGCACATACTCTACTAACAGCAGGACACCTTTGATCTGTCACATATTTGCTCGCTGGTGTTTGGTTTTGAGTTGACTGCACATTGCTTTGGAATGGTAGCCCTCTTTTAGATGACCTCTTGCCTTGCAGACCTCTGTTTGCTGGTCAAACTAACACCAATACTGTATTTCTCACACAACCCCTCAAATCTTCTGGATTTCTGGAGACAATTCTCAATGTTGGGTGTTCCCATATACGTTGCTGGAGATACAGATTCATTTTTCTGGTCATGAAGGTACCAGCTGCATGCGGTATTCATAGTACTGCTCTTAATTGTTTTCCAGCTCGCTAGCTTGCTATTTCCTAACCCCTTGCAGCAGTGACACGCAAACACATTTTTCGCGCTATTGCTGTCAGGTTACGTGATAACGCAGAATATTACGATGATGCAACACCCAAACTCTTCTTCAGAGATTAATTTGTGCACTGTAATTCTCCAATGATTACCTTATTGTAATTACCCTCATCAGAAAAACATAAGCCTCAGATAATTATTGTACAAGTGTGTGTGTACAACACAAATCCATTAGCTGCAGCAGTAATGTGCGTATGGTGCGAGGGGTTTGTGTTATTGTCTGCCCCAGGGTGGTCTAGTGGTAGTGGGCCTCCGAGGGCCTCCCTGTGGGGCTTATTTATTTTCTGCTGAGTCTGTCACATTTTCCATACACACACACACACACACACACACACACACAAAAAGCCATAAACCTACACATGCAGACACAATAACTACACACAGACACGCGCTCGTTCTGTACATAACACATAAATCTATAAATATTACACACGCACACCCACTTCCACACACCGTGCTTACACAGCGCGACACGTTCTCCGCCAGCGCTGCTGCATTCAGATGAAGGATGAAAACCTAGTTGAGGCACACAGCCCTCTGAAATTAGCCACATTTATAAAGGCAGTGACACACACTCTGTTTCCCGTGCGTTCTTTCGCTGTCTCCTTCTTTCATACCCACATATTCTTGCAGTACCCCTCATACCCCCACCTCCCACCCTCAATGCTATTCTACAATTAAGTCAGACTGTTGTCACATTCACATCATGCCGGTAAAAAGTACACTGCAGGTGCTCGGTGGGACAGAGGGCTTTGACTGTCACTGCTCACTGTAATGTCAATAACACAGAAATCCCATCATAATATTCCAAAACCCCTCTGGTTAGTATGATAGTATATATCAGATTTGGTAAATAAATGACACGAAAGCTTCTGTTTTTTCTTGTCATCCCTTAAAGAATCAGCTGAATTGTGAAAGGCTTCACACACAGTAGAGAACGCCGCGGCGGCAGATGATAAATTGAAATATTTGACCTTTTGATGCGGCTCCCTAAGCCGTAGCAGTCAGTGTTAGCGTGGTCGGAATTTGCTGCCGTTTTCGCGATGGAAATAAATGATATCCAGTTTGCTGTCCAGATATAAATGTGCTAGAGCGGTGAGAGCAGTAAGTAGTGGGTTGTCAAAATGTGTGTGTGTGCGCGCGCATTTGTGCATGTGTGCTTGAGCGCGGCGCCTCACCCTAGCCAGTGCTTCCATCAGCGGTAATGGGCCATGATGAATCAGACCCTAATCAATGTGCATTACCATTAGGATTTATTCCCCCTGCTCGCTCTCCACCAGCGAAGCCACAGCAGTGGGCGGACGGGGGCCCAATCAACATCAGTTAGCCAAACCAGAGCAGATGCCGTCCCCGACCCACGTCACATCGAATCAGACGCCTGTCGACCAGCATGTTTTATCCAAAGACCAGCACACACACACACACACATACCAGTGTTTCTCCAATTATTGAATACGTTGACTAAAAGAAATCAATTAGTATTGGTTTCAGTGGCGAGTGTCACATGCTGTCAATGATGTTTTCTTTTCCTTACCAGGAAAACATCTGGGGGAAATTCTAATGCACACACACACACACACACACACACACACACACACGATCTGCATGGATTTGTCTTAGAAGCACTACTAATACAGCATGGATTTGTCTTATTTTAGAGAGATCTGCAATGGTGGTTTGAGCGTGAGATTCTCAGGAGTTAAAAAAGAAAAGAGTTGGGAAAGCAAGAGACTGGGAAAATGTGTTGGTATGTCTTTTTGTTAAGGAAGAATATGTGTTTAAAAGACCCATACCACAGTTTGCACGATACCTGGCCTTGTAATGGCCACCTACCTGCCTGCTAAAGCTCATGAAATTAACTTAGGTTCAGTTAGAAAATGTGTTCACATTGAATTGCTTAGATCAGGACTGCATATTTTTGATCATTTATTGTGTAGTCTGATTGTATAAGCCTGTATATTCAGTCTGAAAGTGAATATATGTTATTTAATATATTTGTGTAGTTTTGAGAAGATGTTTTGCGTATCAATGTTTATTTGGACTGTTATATGTCCCTCTCTTCTTTTTAGTGCCCTTGCTGTTGCTAACTTGCTGTGTGTTGGCCTGCACTCGTGTGTGTGTGTGTGTTTGCATGTCATTCTTCACTGTGTGCTATTGTAGGGTTGAAAGTTTTCCCACGTCAACAAATATGCCTTTGTAGTTTGTCCTCCCATTCCAGTGAGATCTTTCTCTTTCCACCACAGTCTTCTTTCTGTCTGCGCCGGAGCTCCGCTCTGTTATTTCCCAGTGTGTTCAAATGATATGTTTGCGCTGGACTGTGTGTCCTGCGTCCTGCCTGCATTGTGACGTCCCCCAGCTGTGCACGTTGTCATTTTCTGTTTAACAGCACTTTTTCTCTCTCTCTCTCTCTCTCTCCCTTTTGTCCCTCTGGGTCTCACCGTCCCCTGTGTTTTGTCCCTGTTAACTGTGTGCAGCAGAGTTGTGCTAAATCCTGTGCCGTGTTGATTTTGTGCCCCCCTCACCTCACCCCCTGGTGCTTCTCTTGTGGTTTTGTTTTTGTTCTTGTAGTTGCAGGATCCCCGCATGTATGATCAGGTCTATAGGTACTTAGACCTTCCAGGGCAGGTATGTGAAAATACAGCGACTATCTCAAAACACTGTGTGTGTGTGATTTCTGCTACAGCACCTCACTGCTAAATGTCCTTATACACCAGTGTGTGTTACGATTCAAAGTCATGCTTAGGTCTGGGAATTGGGGTTGTATTGTTTAAGATTTGGACTGAGTAAATTATTGTCACGACATAGAAAAGCATCACTGGCAAATAAGTGATGATTTAACAAGGATTTTACGAGTTTGATTCATCGGTTAAAACGTGTTACGGTACGGTTAAGTTGCCTGCTCATCCCTGTTCCCAGACTTTTCTGTGTAGTGTTGTAGAGTCCTGCTCCTGAAACAGCTGTGTGATTTGTGCCAGTTCAATTCACTGTCTGTGTGAATATTCTGCCTCAACTAAAATGCAAAGAAATCTGAATTGTCGCTATGACAACAGCTGCTGCGCAAAGAGATTAGACAAGAAGAGTGAGACTTTGGTAAAGTGTGTGTGTGTTTACTGTTTATGTGGTGCGTGTACAGATAAATGGGAAGAGTGTAGCAGCATTCAATATCCAGAGAGTTTAAATGCCATAAATGAAGATAGCTGCCTGAATAGTTGGGAAATGCCCCTTCTCGCTAACCACCGTGTTCCTCTTCTTAATTGTAAATCTCACCTCAGCCTTTCCTTACAGTGAATGAGATTTCAGTCTTGTGATGTCTGGTGAAACTCACTTTTACAACAGCCGCTAATCTGTCATCTTCTCTCCCCTCTCCTCTCCCTCTGCGCTCCCTTCATGTTTTTCTTTCTCTCCATTCCCAAACCATTTATTTCCCTGCTCGTCCTCCATTTTGTGCTCCCCGTGTCCTCCTTTTCCTGCACCGTTACTCCCATCCCCACTCCCCTACCTCAGCTGAAGGCGATAGACCGTCCACAGGACCTGGAGAAGGTACCGCGGGTTCCCCACGACCGTAAGAAAGAGTGGCAGAAGCTGGCGCTGGGTGCAGAGCTCGCCCAGGACGAACCCGACGACAAACTGAGAGAGGCCAACGGCTCGGCAACCTACCACGACAACAGGTGTGTGTGTGTGTGTGTGTGTGTGTGTGTGTGTGTGTGTGTGTGTATGAGTGGGCATGTGCATAGAGGTAGGAAAAATAACTGCACCCCCCTTTTGAACCCCCATTTCTCTCATCTTTATTTAACCTTCATGACGGGTGGATTCAGTAGGTGAAATCAATCAGACATCATCAATCAATCAGGTTGTTTTCATAGGGCTCTGCTTATCAGTCAGCTTCATGGAAAGAGAAGGTTTTTCACCATGTGTGCACCAGGCGAACTTCCAGACCACCAGCCAGGAGCAAATACTCTTGTAATAACCTTGTTAATACATTGTCAATATTGTTGCTTATATATGAAGTGTGAGGGTTGGCTGTGTTTAGTATATTTAGTTCACCCGTGTAGAAACAGAAAAAGGGAACAGTTTAAACATTGTGCAGGTGAGGTTACTCGACTCACCTCAAAGAAACAAACAAATGAAGAACGCAACTGAACTGGAACGGGAAACTCGGTTAGAGCAAAACTCAGCAAGGAGGAAAAGGATGGATAAATGACGAGTGAGGGGAATAAAATGTACTCCGCTGTGTCTTTTTGCTCTCAGGGCTCCCATGTACATGGAGCATGTGGACGGGCACTTCTCGCTGGCGGCGCTGCCCTACAGCCAGATGAACGAGCTGCTGAACCGCACCGGGGACAGAATGTATTCGCGGCCCCACGACCCCCCACCGCCACCGCCTGGCATGCACTCGCTGGGAGAGATCAAACCTCCCTCTATGATCAGGTGGGACACACACACATGTTTATGGTTTGTTTCATCTTATGAGTGCCAGAAAGTTTTTGAAAGTCAACTGATTGACACCTTAACTGACACTGTCCCGATGTGGTAAACCCCACCCATCTGGCACTCCAAGCAGATCAAAACAAACGTGCAAAGAATTATTTGCAAATACCGTTTGACCTGCTGTCTGATTCTCACACACACACACACACACACACACACACACACACACACACACACACACACACACACACACAGCTTGCTTCCTGTCGCTATCACTTTGATTTGTTTGTTTACTTCTACTCTTGGGATCAATTGGTCACGCTGAGTGACATTCCATTACTTTTAGTTTTTTGTTTGTTATTTTAAGTTCTGCTGAGACGATAAGGATTTTCCACCCTGTTAGAGTGTAGGGGATGGGGATGGGGATAGGGATGGATGGATGGATGGAGGAAGGGAGGAAGGGAGGGATGGATGGATGGATGGAGGGAGGGAGGAAGGGAGGGAAGGATGGAGGGCTTATGGACCAAATGTGAGGAGAAAAGGAAGCCTTGGAGAACGGGTGGATCAATAAAGTGTAAAGGCCACTGAAGGTATTACAGGTTGTTTTCTGCTGCAGACCTTTACAGCATACGCCGCTCTTTAAGGGGATAAGAGATCAGAAGGAACCACTATGCCTATGGCTGCAGCGCTACAAAAATATCTCATTGATTTTCTATTTTTTTTTGTAAGGGTCCTTGCAGCTATGCAGCTATGCTCACAGGTTCTGCCCATCTCTGTCTTGTATGTCTCCATTCTTGTTTATTTTTATTTTTATTAGATTTTTTTCTCACCTTTAGCTCTGCTGTCTCTCTGTTCCCTCCCTTTTCTATCTTTTTATAGTCTTATTCCATATCTCGCTTTCTCTTTTTTCTTCTCACTTTACTCCCGACATTCAGCTTAGTGTTTTGAGTAGACATTAGTACGCTCGGAGGAAATACTCCAGCAGGGACAGCATCCCTCCATCCAGATTTCTAACTCCGCATTTCAAAAAGCAATGTGTGATTACCTCCAGCAGTCGCAATCTTTTTCACTTGGCAGGCGTTGTTGTTTGTTTGAATGGCACATTAAGGTAACACTTTATTTTTGATTTGGCTGAACAAAACAAAATGACTTAGAACTTGACTTGCATTTGATCTGACTCCCCCTCCGCTTCTCCCTCCCTCTCTCCCTCCCTCTAGCTCCAGTTCGGGTTTTTCCGACAGCCGACCCCAGTCTCCAGCCCGGACATCAGGCCTCAACTCCAACACTCCTCCTCCGCCTCCCCCTCTCCCCCCTCCGCCTCCCCCCTTACCCTCCTCAGGCATGCGGGGCACCCCTCCACCCCCCATCCCTCCCCTACCAGTCCAGCAGCATCCCCCGGCAATCCCCCCTCCACCCGCCCCTCTCCAGATCGCCCCGGGGGTCCTCCACCCGGCCCCTCCCCCTGTGGCCCCTCCCCTCCACTCATCCTCCCCGGCTCGTCTCCAGCAGGTCCTGGACAAGGGCCTGCCCCCAGGCTCTTCTTCCAAACCGGACGGCAGCATCCTGCCCCCACCCCCACCGCCTCCCCCTCTGCCCCTCCCCGGAGCACGGAGCTCCTCCCCCTGTCTACCTGGCCCACCCCCTGTCCCGGCCTTCCCTTCAGCAGGAGCCATGGCTTCCCCGCTGCTCCACGCCCACGATCTGGGGCTCAAGAGACACCATCCTGCCAACCTGCCGCCCATCAGCGACGCACGCAGCGTCCTGCTGGAAGCTATCCGAAAAGGTGGGTCCAGTCTTACGAGAAATATCTGACCAGTTTCCCCTTAAACCTGCACTAGGCAACTTTGTACAATGGTGGCCCCAAATGGCAGCGAGATACATTCGAATTTTGGTGACTTCAACACCCAGAAATCGTGTGATGTCAGTAAAATGCACAAAAAAATGCACTCCTCAGACATAAACTACTTCTTAGTGAATGGCAAATCTTTTCGCAGCAGGTTCAACCATCGATGGCGCTCAGTTACTCTCTAGGAGCAATTTTGTATTTTGTTTTGTCACTTCCTGTGCACCAAGATTTCCCACCAGTGACTATACTAGACACCAGAATTTAATTTGAGTCTTTTGGCTCTCACTTAGAGGAGATGGGACACCCTCCTCTACTGCTGCCCCACTCCCCACTGATTTAAATTACACTTTCCGCAGCTATACCGATTCTATTCTGTTTCAATAAACCACATAATACGATGAGACCCTCAAAAGTGAAAGTCTCTCCCTGCCTCTCCCTGCCTCACCCTATTTCTCTCCCGCCCATCTGCAGGCATCCAGCTGCGGAAGGTGGAGGAGCAGCGAGAGCAGGAGGCTAAGCACGAGCGGGTGGGCAACGACGTGGCCACCATCCTGTCTCGCCGCATCGCCGTGGAGTACTCCGACTCCGAGGACGAGTCCGAGTTTGACGAAGGAGACTGGATGGAGTGACGGTCGTCGGAGAGAAGAGAAAGAGCAGGGGTGTTCAAGTGCCCCCCTGCACCCCCACGCCCCACCATCAAAACCCGGAAAGCGGAAAAACCATGGTTTTTACCCGCTACCCTCTGTCAATCCCATCATATCTCTCTCTCTCTTCTCTTTTGCTTCTCTTTCTCTCTCTCCTCTTTCGTTTGGAGGAGGCTATCCATGTCACCTTTGTCTGTCTAGTGTCTCTGAGAGAGGTTTTTGTATTCATTCTGTCTGCACTACCACACAGCCTTGTTTCCGCTGGGTTTCTTTTTATTATGAAATCCCCTTTTGTTTACTATTGTTATACATGAAAATAACTTTTTTTGAAGAACCACTTGTTTTTATTTCTCATCCGTTCACCGATGTCGTGTGTCGATGTTAAAAAAAAAAAGAAAGAAATAGAGCAGAAAAAGAAAAAAAATGATGGCATGTTGCATCTATCTTTAGTTTTCCAGTACAGTTTTGCCACCTGGTGGTTGAAAGTGGTATTGAATAGATGCTGTTTTTATTTCACCGTCTTTTTATTTACCTTTTTCTACTGAAACATTTGCGGTTTTAATGGGCCAGTAGTTGCCAATACTGACCACTCCATGAACAGTTGGCCACCGTGCACATCAGCTGTGAGTTCAATTTGCTGAGTTGTCTTTGTTTTTGCTCTCGTATCAGGACTTATTTTATCACTTCGGAACAAGCAAAAGATTGTGATTATATGTCGTGAAGATTTTTGTGCGATTGAGGTGAAAATGAAGAAGGGGAAGTATATGACTTGTGTGCATATCCATCCATCTACACTAATCTTTACCCCAGGAAAATGTATGCCAAGAGATTGAGCATTTATTTTTTTATTTTATTTTTCTTTTCTTTCCGGGGTCTGTGGGTCCCTGAGGAGCCACTGAAGTTCATTTCGACATTTAGGACAATGTCAAGGATTAACGTTGAGCCATTTGTTTCCAGTATGTCGTGTTCCCGTCCTCTTTTCACGTCCTTTTCCCTCACAGACAGACACCATCTGGAAGTGATTCGATACCTCTCTCTCTCTCCGCTGAATCCACGGTACGCTGAGGGGAAGGACACGAGGAAGAGGAGGACGGCTGCAGTATGAGTTTTGAACACACACCTGTGATACCGAAGGGTTTGCAATGCAAAGTGTCTGACCAACGGCAGGAACAAACCACTCAACACCACTCAAGGCAGCTTATCCCCCTGACCCCCTTTTACTTTGTACCTGTCCACTAACGAGAAGCCTTACCTCGTCTGGTTCCAGGGCAGTGATAGTTACTCCGAAAAATTGAAGAGAAAAGGAAAAAAATGTGTGTGATGCTGCGTTTTGAGGCCTAAAAGAGAGAAGGATTCATTAGGCCTTTTCATTTTTTTTTTTGGGCTCATTTCAAAGAAAATGTCTGCCGTCCTTTCCTTTCATTTGTTCTTTCTTCTACTTGCCTTATTGTTCGTACAAAACGTATCGTTGAGTTGATGAATGTATCGTGCTGTTACTACTTACTTGCCTGCGCTTGTATGGATTAGCTGTTTCTATGTTTGGGGGGAAAAGGGGGGGGGGGGCAAGAAAACCCCGGGTTTAAAAAAAAAAACATGAAAAGATCAATACTGTATACCATGTAACTTATGTAACTGTTGACTGTAACAGTTTGCTTGAATTAATAAAATCTAATGTTATGTTTCAGCCTTAGATGTTTTTGATTGTATGAGACTGTCCCCATCCACGGCGTTCCCGTCTGACCTACTCTAAAGCACCGCTGACTACCTCAAGTACTTTTCCAATTTCAGCTTTTGTTGTGAAGGAATCGGCCTGCAGCTGACCTGGGATGCCAAGTGTTTCATTAGTGTGGTTCACCTCGATTCACCTCGATTCACCTCCGCTTCTGCCTCCTCTGTTCATAACAGTTCCTGTGCTGCACTTTCACAGTCTCTCCCTCCTCTCTCCTCCTTTCTTCCTCTTTCTCTCATCTCTCCCCTCCTCCTGTCTCCCTCTCTCTTCACCTCTCTTTTCTTCTTCTCACCTCTCCTCCTCCTCTTCTCCCTTTCAGTCTCTTTCTTCCCCCATCGTCTCTCTTAAGAGAAGTAGGTTTTTTTTGTTTATTATCCTGTCACTCTTTTTATTATCTTTTTTTTTTTACTGTCCTTTCAATCTTTGTCCCCTCAGCCAGCAGTGTAAAAATACGTTTTGGGCACTTCGGCTTTCATGTCAGGGTGGCAAATGACATCTATGCCTTAAGATATGTCAGCTTTGGGTCAACAGGGATTAGAGCTTTTTGCATTTTGCAGTGCCCTGATAGGAGGAGGCTTATTTAAAGTGTGTGTGTGTCCATGGGAAAACAAGGGAGGGAGAGACTGAATTAGTGTGTAGTGGTGGTGAACGCTGCTGTATTTACATTCACTGTGTCCCAATACCATTACCCAAGGGGTTACTGTATGTGTCGCCCTTCACTGTGACAAGCTTATTGTTGCAAACAGCTAATAATGCTCCACACTTGAAGTTTGTATCGAGGGGCTTTGTGAGCAATACATCCTATATGTGTATACATGTTTGTTTTACAGGACAGATACTCATCCTGGAAATACGATACACATATAAACATCTGCAGAAAATGTTTTTATTTCATCAGAATGTTGACGGTGACTAACATCGATAAAGGCATTTGGAAGATTTGAGTTTGTGATGTCCACATTACAGGTCCAGAATACAACAGAAACAACACTAAAGGAAGTGCAAGGTTTCAAAAAAAAAGGCATGGCATGGACAGGAAGCACTGAAATGTATTCTTAACAACATACATGGAAAAAGTACTTGAGTCAAAAAGCCTCTTCAATAAGGACACAAACTACAGCTCAATAGTGGGACTGACGAAAGTAAAATAAGTGAAATATGATAAGGTACTAAATAATCCAGTCATTTATTTACAAATGATTTGAACCCAACCTGGACTAGGTCTATATTCTGGATAACAATAAGCTGTTGATCACTACAATGTCATTAAACACTACTAGTTCTGTGTTTACTGCTACAGTTTTTTACAAATTCCATACGTCTGTTAAAGACTTACAGTTGATTGATATGAAAACAAAGAGAACAAACTTGCAGGCATGGATCCCCACATAACGTCCTAGTCTCGCTCTCTCTCTCTCTCTCTCTCTCACTTCACTTTGAGGGTGTTGTTCTTCCTGCGTGGCAGATCTTTTTGGACCTGACGGGCTCGGGTGCCAAAGCCCAGAGACTGCAGAGACTCTGTGACGAAGCGCTGGGTGGGAGAGACGCACAGCATCACCAGCAGCTTGGCATCGCCGCCTGGTGGACGAGATGGGGAAGGGCAAGAAAAGAATTCAAGACTGGAAATGTGTGTGTGTTGTGGGGTCGAATGAGTCCAGCCCCCAGGGAGGAATAAGCATGAGTAGCAGGGGTCAGAGGTCAAAGGTGTGTGTGTGTGTGTGTGTGTGTGTGTGTGTGTGTGTGTCTCACCGATGGCGTCTTGCAGCAGGTGTGTGAGCTTGCTGTTCCTGTAAGGGACATGAGGCCTCTGCTCTGCCAGGGCTCCCAGGACATCAGACAGAGCAGACAGACTGCGGTTGATACAGGACGTCTCCCACAGAGCTGCACCTGTAGCTCCTGACATACCTGGTACACACACACACACACAGAGTGCAGTACATTTATATACACACCTCAGTGTATATACAAAAAGTATTGATTTACAAACTTGACCCCCGAAACTCTCACTCTTACCGACACACTCGCTCCCCGCCAGGTCCACCAGCTGTAGCTTAGTCTTGAACGGAGCCTGGGAGATGCTGTGCCTGGGGGAGGGGCAGGGGGAGTGGGCGGGGGAGAGGCCGGGCGAGGAGGCGGAGCTTGCGGAGAGCTCGTCAGATGAGTGGCGGGCGGCGGGGTTGGCACGGCGACAGCGGGGACTCCACCACTCCCTCTGGGTGGAGCGCTGCATGTCCTTTTTGGCACGCTGCAACCTGCGGGCTGAAGGCAAGAGTAATGGGAGTTTAACAAAACTAGGTGATGGCTGGTTCCTTCTGGTGTATGGTTAATGCAACATATTAAACATCAGGCTAATGTATGGTGCTGTATAGTCTAGAGAGCAGTCCCACAGGAAACCGTCCCACAGGAAACCTCATGTGGTCTCACAACAAAGACGCCATTAGAGGCAGATTTATCTTGCCACTGCTTCTTCTTCATTTACAAAGTATTTGTGATTGGAGAACTGAACCTGATCATTACTGCCACTTAGTGGTAAGAGTGATGGATTTAAAAATCAATTTCCCCAATTATATACTATTTCTCATCACAGGATGACTGGGGTGTGAAAGTAAACAGTCACAACAACTCAAAGAATAATTGGTTTTAGGCCGATTGGCTGTGAACAAAACAGTCTTTCAGTGACAAACTCTTGAGGATGGAAAATAGAGAATGTGGGCATCAACTCAGAGAAAACTTCCACAGGAAGGAGACATGTGACTCATACGGCGTCGTGCAGTGAGGAGACAGGATACGTCATCAGCCTCCCCATCTTTTTGGCTAACGGGGACTAAGCTCCCCCACTGGGTGAGTCTGTCCCAGTCTGGCACTGAAAGTCTTGTGCTCGCCTGCATGATAGATGGCTGTGTTAGAGATTATGTGAGTGAAATGTGAGTGTGACTGTGTGAATGAAGGCGTCTCACCCAGGGCCAGTGCGTTGGGGCTCTTGGAGGAGATGGTGAGCGTGACTATGAGGTGAGAGCGTGAAGAGTCGGTGTGCACCAGGGTGGGACAGTGGGCCCTGAGCTTCAAAACCCTGCTGATCACCTGCATCACCTCGGACGAGCTGCACACAGGCCTGCCAGGTGAAAGAATAACACACGCGTATGTACACAGACACACACACACACACAATCATTTTACTCACTACTCGCGTTTACTCACTCGTATGTGAGGGAGGTGACCAGGCTGGTGCCAGAGGAGGTGGTGATGACGTCCCTGCGCTGGCCCACGGCGCTGCCCTCCTCGTCTCTGGCCAGCAGGTCGAATACTTCGTTGTTGTAGACCTCCACCACTGACACCTCCACCTGGTGGCTCTCCACTGGCTTCTCAGAGATCAGCCTGGGCCGCACGCACACACACACACACACACACACACACACACACACACACATAAGTAAAGAGGAGATTAAGTTCAACCCAATTATATTGTATTTCAGCTCTCTGTCTGTGCACATTGTGAATTAATGAACTGAACTTCTGACAGCTGAATACTGAACTAGAATAGAATAGAATAGAATAGATCTACCATATGCCAGCTCCCCAAGTGCCTCCAATCAGGCTCAGTACTCACAATGCTCTCTCATTACATAAACTTCTCTCACCTGAAGAGCTCGGCAGCAGCTTTGGGAATGATGCCCTGCTGCGCGTCCTGCTGGCTCCCTGAGGGCTCCTCCAGCTGCCGGGAGCCCACCATGGTGTGTGTCTTCCCACTGCCCGTCTGCCCGTACGCCATGATGCACACATTGTAACTGCAACAAAGAGGGAGGGTGGGGGATGAAATCATGTTACCGTTCATCGAGGCTGTCGGTTTTCCCCCAACGAGGATGTGGGTTTGTTGTGTGTTTCCCTCTGTTTGCTCTTCATTTGTACTCTGCGCTTTATGTAATGATGATTCATTAACACAGTTTGTGATTTTTTTTGGCTTGTTTCACACTCACCCATCCAGCAGGGATGTGAGGAGCGGCCTGACTTCCTCAAACACTGCATCCTGGGAGTTCTCCGGCCCATGCACCCTGTGAAACAAGGTCTAACTGTTAGTAGGCAGTAAAGATATGAGATGAGCGTAAAATAACGCTGTCAGCATTTCAGCTTACCTCTCAAACTCAAACATTTTGGTTTGCACTGGGTTCCCTGCCTTCAAGCAATTCACCAACACTGTGTCCTTAAAAGAAATCAGAGGACATTTTGAGGCAGGCTAGTAAAAATACCCCAAAACAAGCAACGAAATAAACTTTAACTTAGCACTCACATCACTGACAGCATGAACCACTTCCTCGGATGACACGGGCCTGGGAGAGAACAGAATCAGGACAGCAATGGATGATCCTCCACTCGTCAAGCACAAAATCAACTTATCACAGAGGAAAATGTGTGGACCTTTACCCTGATGCGGAGGTGGAGGACTGGACGTGGTCAAAAGGCAACACTGGACGCACCCTGCAGTGAACCCTGATGTTCCCTCTCAGCTCCTGGAGCAAAAGAGAGAGGCGGAGCAAGCCGGTATGAGAGAGGAAGACAGATTACCCTCCCATCAGACTTGCAGAGGATCCACAGCCACCACCAGTCTATATAAACCCAGTCAACGGGTTGCTCCTACAGTCCTCACCACCACTGCGTTGTGAAGTTCTCTCCTCCTTTGCTTCTCTGCCCCGCACCGCTGCTTCTCCTCCTCCAGAGAGCGCTCTAGAGCTTCCACACGAGCCTGCAAAGCTGGACAGGGACGGTGGAAAAGTTGGTTTGAAGCGGGAATACCCGACCGTATACGAGTTAACAATCCAATCAGTATTTAAGAATATGACAAAAAAAATTGTACAATTATCATGGGATAGATTCATGGTCATTTTGAGATATTAGTATAATTACCGTAAACAAACAAGACCATGGAGAAGATCAGCAGCCTCTACACTGGTGTGGGTCTGTCCCCAGCCATGTGTTTACAGTGATTATACCAATGTATCACCTTTAATTTGACAATGATATATTGATGATTCACACGCTAGCACCTTTAACATATGGCACTCCCTACTAGGTGCGCCGGTCTAGGTCATCCCTGGTTTAAACCTTTTGAATTCAGGCCAAGTCTTTAATCCTGGAGCACAAAAACACCTTCATTCACACATAAGGACAGGCTGAGCCATTCAAGAATAAACAGTTGATCCCAAATAGAAATGATTAGAATAGAAACGAAACGAATAGAATAGAATAGAATGTGAGGAATTCCACAACTAGAACCAAACATGTGTTCCTCTCAAACTGTCCACAAGCCTTCTCTTACAGGGCGGATTATTACTGTGCTTTGAGTTAGAGTGAAGATCAACAAGTTTCTCTGTCAAAGCTGAAAAAACAAACTAAAGTTTTCAATTTGAGAGAAAAAGAGACAAAGGCTGCTCCATTTTTCTTCGCATTGGGGACTTTTGTTTGTTGTTTGTTTCTGAGCGTTTGCCTGCAAATTTGCTTTGCTTCATTCATTTAAGCCAAAGAAAGTAAAATCACTTGTTGCTGTATTTCAAACGCTCAATTTACCGTTCAATCTCAAATATAAGACAGTCTCTTGGTGATTTAGATGACACCTCAGTATGGTTGCTATCGACAAGAAATATAAAATTTTCTCTCATTTTTGAAACAGAATTCTGGCGTAATTCTGAATTCCCATACTCAACAACATAGAGCATGATTTGGTCAACAACTGAGCTGCCTCGATGCCTGACCTCTAAATTATTTTTAAAAAGTATGAATGATGTACACCATGTGGTCAGGCTTAAATGGGCCAAGGGGATTTCCCACACGGCCACTTCGACAATGTGACAAGATCGGTTTCCACGAATCCGCAGAGCCATGGCCACCAAGTGACGCGGGCAACGGTACAGAACGGGACAGGCAACCTTGGAGAAGCTCGCTGGTGTTAAGGGCGGGGTGAGAGAGAGAGGGAGGAGGGGAGGGACAGCTTCAGAGGATTATCACGACAGAAACCCTAATTGGTCTGTAAGCCACTTCAGAATGGAGAGAGAGAGAAAGAGGGGATGAATGAGTGAAGAGTGCAGAAGTACAGAGGAAGAGGAGGCAGAGAGTGTGGGGAAGGAAAGAGAGAGCATGAAAAAAACAAATATAGATATGGGTATTTAAACAGAATCAGCATCATCTTTTAGTTCACTTTTATATTTATATTTTTTTATTTATATTTTTTTATATTACACTCTATTTTTATAGACTCGCTTTTTAATGTATTTTATTTTATATTATTATTTACTATTTTATTGTTTTTAGACTCTATTTTATAGAGTCATTTATTAAACAATAATTCCAAAGAAGTCCTAATCAAAACTACAACTTCCTGTTCCTGACAGGTACTTACTCTGCAGGTCGTCTCCATGGCGACCCTTTAGGGTGGAGCTGGCTTGATCCACCTTCTCCAGTAGCTGTTTGCTCTGGTCCTCCAGTTCAGTGGCAAAGCTCACACACACTGCAACAATCTCACTCAAGTCCTGCTTCACCGCCTGCAGCAACACACAGAGAGGACCAATCAAGTGTATCAGTGTGTGTCACTGCTGTGTGTGTGTGTGTGTGTGTGTGTGTGTGTGTGCGTGTGTGTGTGTGTGTGTACCTGGACTTCAGACAGGAGTTTGGCTAGGGTTGACTGGATTATCTTCTGTGTGTTCCTCTGGTGCTGGAGATGCTTCTGGGCCTTGGTCTCTTCCTCATGGTCCTGACGCAATTTACCCAGACACTGAAGAGGAGATGACATCAGCGTGTTTGTAGCACTAGTGTTTATTATTACCTTATCCCAGGCTGCCACTAATAAAGGAAACAATCTGAAATGTAAAGGAGTATACCAAGTTTATGGAAGACTGGCCAGTTGGTCAACTTACTTGTTAAGTGATGAGAACACAGACACCAAAATCATCCACGTGTCCCCGGTAGATCAGTCACTCTAGCGCTCCATGCTAACACTTTAGCATACACTATGCTGAGTGATCATAGGTGACTAGCATTATTAAGTGAGGACATGTCAACTTGAAGCAGCTCAAAACTAAATGGTAAGTAATATTAAAAATATGTGGCAGTTTTGATTGGTAACTTGGTAGAATTTTCACAAAATATCATACAAAAAATATTGTACTGTTTAAACTAGCAGGGACTACTTTACTTTACCAGGAAGTGAATGTGGTGTAAAGTCTGTATACTGTAAAGTCAGTACTTTGGATCATGCTGGATACCTACTATTACTCAACATAGTGTATGCTAACGTGTTATGGAGCAGCGGAGTGCTCTGATCTACCGGGGACACAAGGATGATTTTGGCATCTCCTCATCCCTTAACAGGGATAAATTGACCAACGGGCCAATCTCTCCCAAAACGTGATGTATTCTTTTAACCTATTTCTTTAACCTATTTTTAAAAAGGATGTAGGTGAAATTAGCGGACATCTGCTGTCTGCTGGCGCCCTATCCTGCAGCAGGCAGTAAACTGGTCAACCTGTCAGATCAAGTGTGTGCAAACTGAGGAGTGAGTGTCAGTGGGTCTAGATGACACAATGCATACACAGGGATAGAGACATTCTCACCTCCAGGTATCATTGAGATGCACAGCCTGAAGCTGCAAAGGCAATGAACTGAAGACCAATTCTTCAGAGAAGGCTTATTTGAGATTTTACTCATTTGATCTTCATTGTACAGTAGTATCTTTGTTTCTGCACAAGATATAGGCTACCCACATCCTGGAACATCACACTGGATATTCACCATGTCCATTTTTTCTCTTTTGATTTTCACCGGAGCTGCATATTCATTTATCATCACAGATTTGGGCATCTGGAAAACTCTCAATTTTAACTTTGCCCACAGGAGAAATAGTCGATTTTCACTAAGAGAACGTTATTAACATTGTCATTAATAAGTGAGTGTAATTGAATACTTGAATCCAATGGCATCCCTCTTTAGCACACACTCAAATTAAATGCAATCAAGATGCAAATCCAGACCGATCAGCAAGGGGTGTTTGGGTAAAACATTTTGAATTCAAGTGCTTAAAACAGACTTCTTCTTACCTCAGCAAGTCTCAAATGAAGAATGGCATTCCCAGTCTCCAGCTCAAGTATGCGCTCCTCTTTACTCTGAGAACACAGTTGGATGAGATAAACCTCCAAGTGGACATTACCAATTCACAGCAGATGTATTTGGTGTATTACTCGATTATTATGAGAGTGCGTTAAGTCACTTTGAAAACACCAATGGATACAAGTCGCTCAACAAGCGGGACTCTAGACTGACTGGTCCTCACTCAAGATCTACTTCAGCAGCCGCTTACCCTCAGTTTGTGCTCCAGAAGATGCACTTGATGCGCAAATATTTGGTCCCGATTTATAAAAAGTGGCATTTTGAGAAAAAAAAAGAAAAGTAAATGAATGTAGACGACAGCACGGGTAGGCCTGACCCTTTCCTTCCTCGTTGATCAACCTGTGTCCTCTCAACGTCATATAATCCGATTAGGAACAACTCCCCAGGTTTTCCAAATAATCTGTCCGCAACACGCGTTTGTGTGTGTGTGTGTGTGTGTGTGTCTGGGAGTCTAGTAAATAAAACGGACGTTCAGGCATATAAATAATCATATTTGCAGATTTCTAATAGAATCCTCATCCAATGAATTCAAAGTTTAAATATTAACTAGCTTGGTCAATGAAACGCGGTTGCTATATCTTGGTTTTGTGGAGCTGCATTGACTTTTAAAGAGCTAATTTGTTGGCATCCAAGCGTCTGAATTGCCATATTTCCTATGAAAGCGAAGGTGAAGATGTCAAGATCGGCAGATGGTGATTTTTCTGCTGAAGTCATGAAAGCGTGTGTAGGTATTCCTTGCCGGCAGAGGGCAGCAACACCCCCGATGAGCGATAGTAAAGGGGACGAAATGAAACGCCACGAAGAAGAAAATCACTTCCGTCTAGTCAAACTGCTGGTACTGTTGACTGTCAGCGGACCGTACTGCGAGTTGTCTCTGCATTATAACGTTACGAAATGGCAAAAAACAAAAGCGAGCGAGACAAAAAGCGAGAGAAAATCAGTGTCGCCAGTGAAGTAAGACATTTTCTTGTCTTTTGAGCCGGGAGGGGGCGGGGGGTTACTGCAGACTTAACGCCATACTGTAACTACAGCTGAGACAAGTTTCGTTCATTCTCAGACGCACATTTGCAGCCGATCACCTTCTTTGATGAACAGTGTGTGTCAGTCCCATCGGTTTACCCTGGCTCTGTGTGGTTTTTTTTGTTCAGATTGATCGTGTGGAGGAGCGGCGGTCGCGTTGTAAGGATAACCTGGAGAAGGCAGAGTTCAGAAAGAGACGCCAGAAGCTGTCTGAGAGAGAAAGGTGAAGAGGATGATGATGATGATGATGATGATGAGGGTGGTTGTCAGCAGTAGCGATAACTGCCCTGTCAACACCTCTTTTTATCAACATCAACATTTTCATTCATTACTTTTTCATTTGGCCAGAGAGTGAAAACCTTTTTGTAATGATGATTTGTTTTGTTTTTTGTTTCCTTGTGTCCTCCCTGTTTCATCATTTCTGCTCCACAGACAAGAACTGGAAGATGAAATGGAAATCATGAACGAGAGGGTGCAAAAGTTAGGTGGGCCTACAACAAACACAAACACAATCCATCGCTTTACCCAGGGTTCGGGAATGTTGGGAATATCATGGCATTTTGGTGCATTCAATACAGGAAAAGTCATGGTATTTGCTAAATCCTCTGGGGAAGTCATGGGATATTATTGAATTTTACAAATGGGTCACTCTATGGAACATAACAGAAGGTATTATACAACTTGTTTCACACGTTCATTGCATTTAACAACATTAACAAACTAGGAAGCATTTTACATTAGGGCCACAGTGGGAACCCTGCTATCATTCTTAACTGTACCTTGAATCTGCTATGCATTGCTAGAAGACCGTTTGCAGGTTTAGTCTCATCATGAGCTCCAACTTTACATCAAATTGGTGGCTGGCAACGTGACCGAACCCTCCCAATAGAATAATACTGCCTTTACCCTTTTCTTTTCTAGATAAGGAGCTGGAGACTTTAAGAGGAGAGAACCGGAGGAACATGATGCTGTCAGTTGCGCTACTGGCTGTCAGCGCTCTCTTCTACTATGTCTTCATCTACAACGAAGACTTCTCATGATATCGCCCCACATCCTTCCATTGTCATTCTCTACGATATCACCTATTGCTCTTTATGGAACGACAAGGAGAGGGACACAGTGTTAGACGACGCCAGAACTGGGAGTGCGGTGCATGCACAGGGATGAAAAATGATTATTGTTAATATGTCATACCCCAGTTTTGACTCCGGGTGGCATCGTTCCCTTGTTCTCTCCTAGTAATTACGCTAGATTTTGACCAAAGTTTACTCAGGCAGCTTCGTGGACTGAAAAGCTAGTATGTTTGCCATGCTGTGTTTTCATCAGCTCCATTTGCCTCTGTCAAGGTGGTTACAAATATTCCTCTGTACTGACAGATATGATGAGTACCAGTTCATTTTCTCTCTCTGTCTCTCCCTAACAATGGCCTGGTGTCATGCTCTACATAGGGCTGCTACTGAAAGCACAAGTATACTGTGACATCTAGCATGATCAGATATTGATTCTTACACTCTGGTTATGTTTAGGATTCAGTGTCGTGACCATTGTTAACTACGAGCGTTGCCTGATGTTAACAACTAAACCAATGTTTTATGAGTTTACACAATGTGTCAAAGTGATAGTTTATCAAAGCTTATGGTGCCAAATGAAGTCCCCTTCAGCCTTTTCAGTAACATGTAAATAAATAAATATGTTTTACACACCAAAGTTTCAGTTAAATGGATCAAAATGTTTGCATCATTCATACCTTTGCTCTTCTAACCACCATAATTGTTTGTGTATATTTATATAGTTACAGTGCATATACGAGAAGTGTTTTGATGTTGATGCTGTTCATTCACTGCTTCCCATGTTTCCCCTATCAAGAACTGATAGGGGAAACACAGTGTTTTAGTAAGCATATGAACAATAGAGGGCCATGAGAAATTGAATTATGTTTTTTCCACAAAAGAATATATAAAGGGTTTCATTTCAAAATACTTTTTATCCATTTTGAAAACATGTTGCTGGCTGCCACTTGAAATGTATCAGTAGCAGCTTATCCCTAATTTATTACCATTTCAAAAACAAAGTACTTCAATAAAAAAGTACTTCAGATGACAAATAGTAACCCATAATGTGCCGTACTTTCACAGCAGCGATTCATTTGTCAGTATAGGTGTCCACAAACGTTCCGCCCCACCCCCAATAATAAAAAATAATCATAATAATGCAACATCAGACCAAAACACAATGGATGTTTTGGTCAGAAGAGGAGCTTTATTCATCGGAGACAGGAAGAGGCGAGGAGTTAACCTGCAACCTGCAGAGTTAACCTCTGTACTCAGTCCCACTGTTATGACATGGTAGCTTTGCCACTAGTGGGCGCCCCAGGGACAAGACTGAAAAATCTACAAGCGTTCTTTCTGAGCATATAAAAAATTCCCAATCTGCTCTGGTCTGCAGAACTGTTGCCATCTTAGTTGGAGATACACTTTCTGGCTGTTTTCTACACACCCAACTTTCCTTTTACTGTAGAGAGAGATGCTAATATATCTTGAAGTTTAAAGTTGGGGGGTCACCTGAATGGAGGATCCAGGGAGTTGCTTATCAAAGGTCAAAGGTCGTGAATGAGATGTTTTTGCTGTTCTTGGTAGACTCTATTGTAGCTCCAAGGACGCACTTTCCACACATTATCATCAAACTAGATGGTTTGTGCAGCTCAGGGGATATTAGTGGTCACATAGTTCTCTACTTCTAAATGTTCCTGATGGTTGAAAATATATTACTTGGCAATAATATAGCTGGGCTTTGCAATACTATAACTGAGGGGACAGTTTTCAACTCAGTGCCCTATCTCTGAATATAACTTTCTTTGCAATCTTTCCTTGTACACGTTTGGAGATGTTTTGTTGTGGTGAGAATTTGATCAAATAAATGTTTGTGTACACAAACAGTCCTACACAGGCAGCGTAGGCAAGTGTAAACAAGCCCATCATGCAGCACTTTTGTGGGAATCAAAACATCGAAGGAGGAGAAAGGGAGTAATTATGGCCACTGAATATGTTGTGGGTGATTTGAAAATGTCCCAATATTATCGCTCATTTGAAAGCATATAAAATCACTACCATTCTTTTAGTATTTACTTTAGATAGGTGAGTTGAGATGTGCCATTCACAGTAAAACAAAGCCATTCCGGACTAAACATGAGGATTTACCACCGACCTCAAAAAGGGGTTGTATGTTCATTTTCAGGGGCACTCTTGCTTTCACTTGAGGCTTTTTCTAGACAAACATTCTGACTAAAATATAAAAAGTAGCAGTTCTTCTACTTGGATAAACCTCTCTTGTGTGCAGTTTCACATTTCATGACACAGTGTTAAAGTTGAAGAACATGACTCATTGCAAATACAAACACACAAGGAAATCCGCCTGAGCATTGAAAATGTCAAATGTCACTTTTGATTCCTTTTGTTCCAAACCAGGAAGATGTTTGAACTTACCTACTGGGCACCAACGTTCATTGTCTGTACTTGACATAACAGGGCAAGCTTATGAAACCCTCAATTCAAAACACCACTGAGTCGAGCGTGTTTTCCACATCCCTTTCCTCTCTAGCAGCAATTTCAACAAACCTGAGGTATACACGGTTAATCCTTCTCAGTGAGAAATCCTTTTTTTATCTCACGAGATGCAGATAAACCCATGTGAATGGATGCTTACGGGATTGCTTTCCTGTAATGCAAATCCAATTGTGAATTTCAACTGTGAAATAGAACAGCGAGAATCTCAGATAAACACACACACACACACACACACACACACACGCACGCACGCACGCACGCACGCACACGCACACGCACACGCACACACATTTTGTCCACATGCTGTTCCAAAGCTTGGCATCACAGTACAGCTTGCCCAGAGAACAAAGTATTTACAACCTCTGAACAAGTATTTACACTGCGTCATACCATTTTATGTTTCGGCTCCGTACTCCTATTACCGCGGATGTACGTAAATCAGCTCAGCTTTGAATGATCACGTTCCTACTGCATCTACAAAATTACATTTTATGCATTTAGCATTTAGCTCTCTCAAGTGTAAAACCAGCATGAGCTTAAATTCCTAAATTATAAACATTACAAGAGCCAATAGTGAGGAGCGTATGGGTCACAGTCACAGCACCCAGACAATAGATAACCCATAGTAACCCATAGTCCTGTGTCCCTACAATGATCATGCATGATTTTATCCCCTCCAGGCCCACGTCTTACGTTAGTCAGCATCACTGCAGCCAGGGGGCAGAGGGCAGGTCATGGGGCTGGAGGGCAGGACTTGGACCCTGGCCTGGAGGTAGAAGGGACGCAGCTCCATGAGTAGCCTTGTGCACCAGCACCAGGGTGTACGGTTCAAGTGATGGAGGGCAGTGACAGGAAAAGAGGATTTGGGGAGGTTGAGGAGACTTGCATTTTTCTCTGCCGACTAATTTTCCCATAGAATTCAGTAGGAAAATAAGCACAAGCAAATCAAATTGCTCATCCAGATGTGGAAAGGCTGGAGTTGGAGCGTGATGATTTAAATTGATAACCCAGTGCCTTGTTTACTCGTTTGCCCATGCAGCCACGTACAGTATATCTCCTCGGAGTAATTTAGACACAATCGTTGAATTCTTAGAGAGATACACTGAGAAAAGAAATTCTGGAAAGAAAAGCTGACAATAACATATCAGTGATGTTCCTGGGTTGCAGATATCTCAGTGTACATTAAGACTTTTTGACTATAAGCTAAAATTTGAATCTCTCCAAATACTTTTGCTACTTTGAATTAGGGAACAAAGAGATCTTTAGCTTTTTATCTGTTCTGTCAATACGCCTGCAAATACCGTCCAATTAGAGCAAGAAATCTGCCCTTTAACCTCATTTCACAAAGAAATGGTACATAATACGGTAGTACGAGTACAAAGCTAAAACCTCAAACAGTGTGTTGCCCGTCCCCTGTCGTGCTCACTGTACCTTGAAAACAGCCTTCACACACTCCCCACGTCATGCCATGTTTTTCTGAGAAACCAGAGGGAGAGGAGTGCATGTCCCCCAAGCCAGGTTTAGGCTGGTCCTATCTGCTCTCTCACACACACACACACACACACACACACACACACACACACACACACACACAGACAGATGCACATGCACAGCCTCCCACACATGCTGTCAAGTATCCCCTGATGAGTTCTGGTAGAAACCAGACCATTAACAAGCTCTAAAGCCACACACTCATACAACCCTGTGTCCACACGTGCGCACCCAAACACACACACACTCACACATTAGTGTTTGAACAGACACAGGCAGAGGAGGGGAGGGGAATGGGGATAGCTTTAATTGCAAAGCAGATTTTATGTGGGAGAGGTTTGTCACTGTTTTTGCAAGAGATAACGTGTGTGTGTGTGTGTGTGTGTGTGTGTGTGTGTGTGTGTGTGTGTGCACATAATGCTGGAACCATTATGTGCCAGGTCTTCCATTGGCCTTCCTTGAAACCATCACAACAGAATAGGGAGCTCCGGTTGACCTGACAGAGAAAGGAAGCTCACTATTGATTTTTTGTTTGTGTGTGTGTGTGTGTGTGTGTGTGTGTGTGTGACAGACCCAGAGAGAGAGAGAGAGAGAAAAACAGAGATGGTGTGTGACTGTGTCATGTCTAAAACATAGTTCAGAGATAAAAAACAGTGAGACCAGTGTGAGACCAGCCTCTGTCTCAGTGAGGGGTGAACGTTGCAGTGGCTGCACTTTAATATTAATATGAAAGAAAACCCAGAAGGGAAGTAGAAACGAGCAATTTGTTTGATTACACGATCAATAACACCACAGCCTTTTTTTCCATCCAGCTAATGGCTAACTCAGTAATAGTAATGTGCCTATGGAAAGTATTTGTAATTAATATTATTAGCGAGCGAATCATTGCACAGTGTAATGTAGTAATTGCCTGGAGTGCTGCTCAGGCCTGCGCTGCCCAAGCATCACATAACTCAGTCTAATGGATGTGATACCAACGTGAAGGGCACCACAGGCGAACCTAGCACTGTTAATAACTTGTGCAACATAATTTTTCTTTTGAGAACACATATAGAGGATTTAGACGTTTGTTCTATCTCTCGACTCCTGTATTGCGCTACGAGTTATCGTTGTTTATTCAGCACTGGCGTTTCCCTACGGCCAGACGAGCGCTGTCCGTGGTGCTGACACTGTGCCTCTTAGTCATCTCAGTCACGTTTCAGCACTGCGGGTACAGAGCGGCAGTCTGGCAGCAGTGATGCCTTTAAAACGAGTGTGGAGATGATAAAAGTATAGAGGAAAGTCAGAGAGGAAAGGGGGTGTGCTTCATACCCCAGGGGGAAAAGGTGGCCCAGAGGGGTAGAGAGGAAGGGCTTGTGGCTGGAGAGTCGCTGGTAAGGGTGGAAGTAACCAATTACAATGACTCTTGTGACTGCAAGTGGGTAGCTTTTGTGTACTTGTACTTTTTGGAGTATTTTTGAAATCAGTCACTTTACTTTTACTTGAGTTTGCATCCATTACACATTTTGTGGGCTCTCCCTCTTAAGCATTACATCAGAAACTGGCCATTCAGTCTGCCGAGAAGAGAAGAGAGAAGAGAAGAGAAGAGAAGAGAAGAGAAATCTGGCTTTACTTCATTTTGTATAGTTTTTTTTTTTCAATTAAAATAATCTACTGTAAACTCTGTCCTCTCAGCCTTTTATAGATCACATCTAACAATGCTCTCTCTCTCTCTAAAAATGCTCTCTAGAAAAAGTAACTTTTGCTCTGAGTACATTTTGACTTTTACTTAGATTGTTGCACCAGTTATACCAGGAGAGCAGCATACCTACTCAACGTTTCCAGCATAAATCAACAGATCAACACATTTGGGATGTTATTTGCCTGAAGGCCAATATGGTGCCGTGATATAATCAGTTTAATTATCCAATCAATATGTGATATTTCACACATCTAGGCTATAAATAGGCTAGTCTAAGCCTGCAACGCGATGAGTCGACCTTGCACAAACAGGTAGCTGCGTAGGTGGTGACGATACGTATAAAATGGCTCTCAAAGAGCAACATCTGTTCCGGATAAATTCCTCCGTCAACAAACAGCTCCTGCTCCGACTGAACAGGCTGTCCATTATATGCCTGTGGTAGCTTAACCCCACCTATTCAGTCTGAGGGGGCTTCAAAGCTTTCACACTGTACCTTGTTACAGTTGATACCCGAGTGAGTGTGAAAAAGTGGACGGGACACAGCTGGGCTAAAACAACATTTATGAAAACAGTTCTGGTCCTCAGTTCTGATCGGCCGACTCCTGTTTGATGATAAACACATGACTCACACCCGTATGTATGTGTCACTTAGCGACACATGTTCAAGGACTGAAAGAATAACTCAAAGATTTATTGAACAATTGTGTTATTGTGGTGTGGTGCCGCCGTTTTATAAAAAGCAATAACGCAGCTTGGCGTGTAAAAAGGTTTAAAGGGAGAAGGTATGCGGGTCCAATCATGTCAGCCGGGCCGCCTGGCGCCCTGAACCGGTGCCTGTTTAAACAGCCTGCCAGATAAATCGCTGTGTTTGTTCCAGGTGCATTCAGAGTCTTTACAATATAGCCTAAGGGAGAGCAGAGGGACTCGTAATCACTTAATCTCTCTCTCTCTCTCTCTCTCTCTCACACACACACACACACACACACACACACACACACACACACATACACACACACACACACACACACACACACACACACAGATACTCACTCACACTGAACAAACAGGATTCAAATGTGTCTAGGTGCAAATTGAAGCTATTTTCCGGGACTTGCGGTCTCAATGTGTCATTAGTCTTTTCAAACAGACCCACCTGCACTCCAGAGCGAGAAAAACAAGTGAAGCGTAACACAAGGATGTTTTCAAAGAAAATACAGTAGAGACACATTGCATTCATTTTATTCATGTATTCCTCTTGTAGAAAATGTACATCATAGACAATACAATACAAAATAGAAAATGACCCACAGTACTGACAAGTACAAACTTTTGAAACACAATAGGCCTATGCAATACTGATTTGGCATTTCAAAAACATTGAATAAAGTGCAAGATTTCCATTCCTTTTTCTTGTAAGTACATTCGCAGGTTTGTTTTTGTCTTTTTCACAAAAGTTCTTGTTCACAGCATTTAGAAAATCTCCTCCTAAATTGTGTTGAGACGTGTTAAAGTGCAGATATGTGTGAGATATACATTTTTAGCATCACGTCCCCTTGTGTTAGTAAAGCATTCACTGTCAACTGTAAGCAGATTGTCGATGGTCACACCATGGTTTCTCTCTCGCTTGCTCTCTTTTTGCACAGACACAGACTCTCTCTCTCTTTCACACACACACACACACACACAGCCCTAGACTTCGCTGGGTGATCTGGAACGGTAGGCCCCTTTGGCTTGAAAGCAGCCACAGAAAAGCATGTAGAGGGAGCGCTGGATCTCCGCGTTTCGGTAGGCGTAGATAATGGGGTTGATCATGGAGTTGTAGGTAGCTGGCAGCAGCGTGGCGTACGTGTAGACCGACGGGTACTCCCTCTCCCCTACCAGGCAGTAGATGGCGAAGGGCAGCCAGCTGGCACCGAACGTCCCCAAGATGATGGCCAAGGTGGAGACCCCCTTCTTGGTGGCCACGTAATGCGACGTGGTGAAAAAGTGCTGCTGAAGGGCGATCTGGTGGGCGTGGCGGCACACGATCTTGCAGATCTTGAAGTAGAGGGTCAGCATGAGCATGAAGATGACAAAGAAGGAGACGGCCAGCAGGGTCACGTTGCTCCGGGTCAGAGGGCGGACGATGCTGCAGGAGGCTGGTTCGCCCAGACAGTTCCAGCCGAGCACCGGCAGCAGGCCCAGGCACAGAGACACACCCCAGGTCCCAAATAGCATTAGGTGTACGTACTGCAGGGTCTTCTCTGAGAAGTACGTCAGGGCGTTGTACAGAGAGAAGTAGCGGTCCACTGTTATGGCCAAGAGGCTGCTGATAGATGCAGTGAAAGAGGCCACCAGGAACCCTACAGTGATAAGGCTGATAGTCTCAGACGAGATCACATACTGAAATACAAAGTTCAGGATTAATCCCATGCCGGCCAGCAGGTCTGCAGTGGCCAGGCTCCCGATCAGCACAAACATGGGCGTCCTCAGGGTCGGCGTGTAGAAGATGATAGCCACCACTATGGCGTTTTCACAGGCAATGACAGTGCCTGACATGCAGAGCATGATGTCCCACGGGTTGATTGTGAAATCTAACGGGGTGGTGGAGAACTCCAGGCTGCTGTTGTGCTCCGGAGACTCCATCCAAGGGAGAGCTTCCCCGGCCACGGGAGCTGCAGAGGAGTCGTTGACCACCAGCGACTCGTTCATGTCTCCACACTGTCCTCGTCCTGCGGAGAGGAGGAGAACAAGCAGATCACGGTTTGTTAATGATAATGTGATACTTCACTGAGCCCCCAAGGGACATTTTCTTTCTAGTCAGTGTCTTGCTCAAGGACACTTCAGCAGGGTGGATGCTTGCCTATATGGGAGGCTTAACAAGCTCCTCAGGTTGAACTACGGTCTCCCTACTCACTACGCCACACTACTGCATGTATAAATACCTATGATATATTACTGTTAGGAGATTATAGCCTCAAACTTTGACTGTTTATAGGAAATCTGTCAGATGGAGTCAATCTGCGAGCAATCATGTAAAAAGTTTGAGGATGACAGATGTTGAGCGCTGTCCGTGGTGCTGAAACCTCGGCAAGTCTCTAACCATTCAAAAAAATTAAATACTGAAAACTGACAAAAACCACCCGTGACATCAATGCCCGAATTCACTTTTTTAAAAATAATAGTTTATAAAAACGTTTATAATAACCTTATTGTACTTTAAGGTATTTATTATCCCTTAAATGTGTTAGGATAGGACTTTAATCTTTAGACCTATAGTACAGTAGTTGCATGATATTGAATAATGGATTCTTGCTGCGATATCTGTATAGTATCCTTCTAAAAATATATATATTATAAGAGTATTGTGCTATCTTTTTCGCGAGTAGAGTTCATTCTTATTCGTATATCCACCACGCTTCTTGGCAGAGACTATATAGTAAAATTAAACACTGAAAACCGACACAAAGCTAACACCGTCTTTTACATCCGTAGAGTTCATTCTTATATTCCTCATTCTCCTATCTGGAACAAAAAAAAAACCCCGTTAAGACTACATACCTCAGTGAGCGAGCAGATGTGAAATTAGAGCGCCTCGTCCAAAACAAGCAACAACCGTCCCCTTTCTCGCTCTTTTGGACCCTCTCAAGTGAACCCCTTGATTTTGTTCTGTTTCCCACGCATGGGGAGAGACACCCAGGGCAGTGGTGACGTGAAGCATTGGCCGGTGTTCAGCTCGGTGTGGAAGGTGAGGAGGAGGAGGAGGGTGCAGGGGGATGGAGCCGCGCGGAGTAAGGACCGACCGGAGGGACGCGCGGTAGGGCTATAAACCCAAGTGACGTCAGGACAGGAGAGGAGAGGGAGGGAGGGCAGAGATAGTGACTGTGTGACCAGTGCTACTACTAGACTTATTTAGTTTCTATTTTTTCTAAAGCCGAATGAATTGAATTGGATTGATTAATCATTTAATCTTTCAATAATGTTTCAATAATGACTTCTTATCCCAGAGATTCCCCTACTATTGAATCAGTTGGGTGGGTCACCCCCACCTCTAAGGATCGGCTTACACTAAAATAATTTCATTACTCTGGGTATCAATGGGGTGTTTTAGTGTCCCATGGTCTAAATGCTGTTTCAGAGGCTTTTCCTCCCTGACATGATCAACATTCTGGGGGAAAACACAGAATACCTGGATTTTTCGCATTGTTTGCCATGAAAATGGTCAAATTGAAGCATGTTAAATATCGGCGGCATCAATACCAAAATATCAGTATCTGCATCAGCCTTCAAAAACCTAGTAACACCAAGCAATGTGTTCACTATGAATCAGTAATAAAGCCTGCTATTTTTGTGTCTGTGTGTGTGCATGAAAGAGTGAGAGAGAAAGAGTGAATGAGTGAGAGAAAGAGTGAGAAAGTAGAGTGAGGGAAGACAGATAAACAGTCAATATGATCCATGGTAAAACAGGCTAATGCACTCTTGGAGAAAATGACTAATAATCCTATATATCATATCAATAAAATAAAAAATGGAGTATGGTAGATTAACCCCCTCAGTGCAGCTGTGTGTGTGTGTGTGTGTGTGTGTGTGTGTGTGTGTGTGTGTGTGTGTGTGTGTGTCTTCTTCTGAAGCAAGTTGCCTTCCTGCCTGCAGAAACAGATCCTGTTCTGTTTGGTCTGATGTGTTTCTAAGGACTGTGTGTTCTGCGTGCCAGCCACAAGTTACAGTATCTCAGACACACACTCAATGGATGACACACACTCGATAGATGATGGGCTACCACACATCATTCAATAAGTCAGGTTAATGTTGTTCCACTGGGAACAAACACCATGTATTACCCAATAGGTACTGTCTGTACTGGTGTACCGCTTCGTTTCGTTTGCTATGGCCATCACTCCCATTCGCTTCCTGCCTGTTCTTTGTCCGTATTTGAAACACTTTTGATATTCGCATCATTTCCATTGGTTTCATTTCCTTTTTTATTTTTTGTTTCCCGTCACCAGAGTGAGATGGGGAAAATGTGCTTCCATGTGTTGAAACACTGGATATACATTGAGCTCTCTAAATATTTGGACAGTGACACAGTGATGTGTACTCTCTGTACTCTTATTACTTTGGATGTGAAATGAGACAATGATTATTAACTTTATTTAAAGATATTTTCAGTCAGATCAGATCAACAGCTCAAGAAGTAGGACCTGGTCTCCCACGTTTAAAGGTGTCAAAAGCATTTAGGCATATTTATTAAATTTAATAAACTAATAACTAATAAATTTAGTTATTATTTAGCTAGCTAATGACTTATAAATGTCTGAAATTAAAACATTTCCACTAAATTTGTCTTCCCTAGCCCTATTATCTGCTTTCAATGAGAAATTAAATAGCCTACTAGTATGAGCAAATCCATACTTAAGTGAATGGCTCCTCTAACTCTAATTGAATGTAAACAAAAACATAGCAGAGAGAGAGAGCGAGAGAGAGAGAGAGAGAGAGAGTGAGAGAGAGAGAGACAGAGAGAGAGAGAGAGAGAGAGAGAGTGAGAGAGAGAGAGACAGAGAGAGAGAGACAGAGAGAGAGAGAGAGATTCAGCATAGTAATATCCCAACCAGTGATGGTTTCCAGGCAACAGTGGTTGTTTTCCTACCTTTTACCGGAAGCTTTGTGGGAGGAGGGGTCTCATTAGGGCAGTTGTAGATACAGAGGGGACGAACTTCGCATCCCTTTGCGATTGTTTTCCGCGAAACAAAACCAATTTAATGTTCACAAAAATAGAAAACACACTGCTGGCTCCCCACAAAGCCGGCAACACTGCATAGCAATAGCAGTTGCTACATGCACTTAATCATCTGTGGCCCATGTGCAGAGAGGCTCCGCTGTAGTGAGGCACCTACCATTAGCACAATAACATGGAGAAAACACATGAAGGACCTCTCACCGGTGAGTCTATGAACACCCCTGCACAGCTATTGGGAAGACCTGAGTGCATCTCCAATTAACAAACAAAGCGGCAGACAAAAGATTCAAACCACGGAGGGGGTAAACAATGGAAAATAGACGTTGATTGAAGAAGGGTGATGGTTTGGCAGGTTGAGAGAGAAAGGGAATATGAATTACAGTGCCACGGGAGCATTAGGGGACAAGTGGAGGTAGTGGAGGACCTTATGAACAGAGTAGAAGTAGGAGGAGTGGGTGGAAGATGGAGATGAAATGGGGCTGTGACAGTTGAGCGGAGGCACAGAGGACCTTGACGAGTTTACTCATGATCGTGACCCACTTTCTAAATCGATAGGTTTTCCACCTACACGCACTATTGTCCTTACAAAAGCAGGCCAGATTGGTCACATAACCTGATCAAGTGTCAGACCTTGTGTAGTAGTTGTCATCATGCACCTAAAGCATTGCTAAAGGTCCACCAAGGGTTCAACACTAAATTATGTTGAAAAATGAACTGCCGGTCTTAAATGGCTACACTGACCTTTCAGGAAATTGGTTTGTTGGTCAATTTCCTTTTCCACGTTAGGATATTAGTACCACCAACATCATCTCTTGGGTGTCTGGTAGGAATCTCTGTCTTGTACACGTGTTACCATACTGTATGTGAAGTGCCCGTAGGCAACTAACATTATCTATCATAAGAGGATAGACCTTTTTAGTAATCCAGAGTTTCTTTTTCTCCTCTCATCACATAAAGGGCTTTACAAAGCTGACGAATCTAAAGAAATGTTCTAAAACGAAAAAATAAATCGGCACTGCCAAATGTACCCTGCAAACCCAATACACGTCATCCAAACTGACGTCTTGTAGCTGAAAGATTGGAAAAATCACACATACAGTGATTGAAAAGTCATTGTTAGTGAAGTCCTTACTGAAGATTTGTTTTGGTTTATATACTAGAGGGCCACCCCATTTGTAGTTTCAAGATTTTCTCTTTTCACAATGGTAAACCTTCCAGGATGCAAGTCACTATCAAGTGCAGACCTTACCCAAAACAACCCTAACTGTTAGGCCCACTAGTGTATACTATGTTAGGCAGACAATGCAGAGGGGGAAAGCAAGCCACCCTGTTGCCTACCCTCTTACCGAAATGCCCCCTTCTTCTTTCAACCAACCATCTGAAGCATCACAAACCTAGAGAGATGTCTGCATCCCCTCTCCTGCTTTTATTCAGACATAAGGGAGAGAAAGCAGAGAAGGAAAAGAAGCTCAGCCACGGGTCTCATCCAGCTGTAAGGGAAACAATGTAGAAAAGTAATGGACGCTTCCTGAGCCCATTGAGATGCCCCCCCCTTTCTCTCATTTCTTCACTTAGACGTGAAGGTGTCATTACTCGATGTCACTCTGGAAATCTGTAGCGTATTCTCACCACTCCCAGCAGTGTTGTGGGCCTCAGATATCTGAAAGACCCCCGCCCTTTGGTTATTTCTCCTCTTGACTTTATAGTGGCTTAAGACCACCTAAAAGCTTTTTTTGCTTCAACTCGTCTCATTCTCTTTCACATGTCCTCGCATGTCATCTCCCTCTTCCTTTTTTTCCCCCCCCTCCCTCTTTCCCCCATGCTCAGGCTCACGAGGCATGGATGGAGAGACCGATGATCAGTGTGTTAATGTGTAAGTGAGAGAGGGGGTAGAGAATAATATCTGAATGTGAAATTATGATTATGTGTGTAGAAGTGTTCTATTGTATGTGTAGAAGTGTGCAGGGCACTTATAACCATATTTCACATTTCACACCAGTGGCTGAAAAACTGGGTACCTAGAGGGTGACTACCTATCGCTGCATAAAAGGAACAATACTGACTTGCACAGGCAATTTTGAAGGCAACAGTGGATGGATGGAGCTTAGAAATAAAAGTAGGAAAAATGACACAGTGCTGACAATCGTTTGCTGGCATCTGCAATCCGATCTAGCAAGAGAGCAGCCAAAAACACACATCAGCCACATCAAGAGACCTCACACCAGTTAATAAATAAATGTTTAATTTAGAAATGCTGCACATAAAAATCAGCTGACATCTCAGTAAGGCGTTCATATCAAACAAAATCAAACATCACACAATTTGGCAAACTAAAGACTGGGATTTGATAAAAACCACAACACCAAGGGGTCAGTGGTGTGTTTTGTCTACGGAGGTGCTGCTAGGAATAGATACACACAGGTACTTGAGGGCTAGCATTTGTTCACTAGCGATGTTAGCAATCACTTTTTATACCTGGATAATTATCAAGTCTTATCGACCCCGACCCCAAATACTGGCAGATCTGATTGCTTTAACAACTGAACACCATTCACACTGTCAAAGGGGTTATCCTGTTAGAAGACTCCAATTTCTTGTGGTTGTGAACTTCATATCATGTCATTTCTTTCTTTAATGGATGAGCTGTTGTGAAAAACAGCAAATTTCAGGGTTTACCAAATCCTATGGCGCTAAATAATAAATATAATCACAAAAATAATAATTTTGTGATTGATATTAAAAAAATAAATGGATACAGGATGTTGGATGTTGACTCAACTGTGTGACTTTACACTGTTGGCTGACAAAGATCATCCAAGTAGGTTCTTCAAGAATGAAGAAAAGAATGACACTCCTCTTGTCTTTTTGGAAATGTACATTAAAATGGTTTTAACGGGTGTCGAGGCACCAAAGTGAAATGAAACTCATTCAGCACATAAATGACAATGTAAACTTTCAATTCAAGTAAGACAAAAGACCAAAACTGCAACGACACGGCTTTTCCGTGATGCGTAAAAATACTGTGTCACTAATGAAGAATTAAAGCTGACTTCAGAAAGGAAGCATGTACAACTGGAAAAACTCATGCTGGAACTGACATCACATTAAAGGAGCGGCCATTTAATATGCAGTCAAAGCCATTTAGAAAAACAAACATTTAGCTAGATTAGTTGCTTTTGTTTTTAAAAGATTGCAGTTAAAATTAAACCAGCGGGGAGGGGGAAATGACATAAGGCATAAATACAAAGCAACACACAGCTCATCTGCAATAAAAAGGTAACTCTATTTTGGATTTGAACTGCTAAAAAAGGCAACGACTCTTCCACTTAAAAAAGAAAAGCAATAATTTGGTACAACTACAGAACACATGGGTTGTTCATGCACCATTATCATCATCATCACAGCCATTGACTTCTTCAGATTTAAAAAAAAAAACATATTGGATCCAAAATGATTTTCCTGATCCAGGAAATGCCTTGAAGCTAAAAAAAAAAAGAAAATCTTAAGAGTCAACAACCCTTCCTTGTCTCAGAGCTGATTTCTTGTGATGTCAGGAGCACCTTCCTGGCCACAGTGAGCACAGTCCAGACTGTGGTTGTCCACTCTGGGACCACATATATTGGCAAGGGAGATCCAGTCTCACATGTATCTGTTCTTGATATACTCCCTGTACATCAACATGTCCTCCCTGCACAGTGCCCTCACTTGGCCCTGGCCAATCATCACATGGCTCTCGAACACATCGCGGCTGTCCCGGTCCACTTGTGGAGGGCAAGCGGCGTAGATGCTGTCCTCCTGGAAGCATGACACTGGCTCTCTGAGAGGGAGGGAAACAGGGAGGGAGAAAGAGAGGCAGATAAAGAGAGAGAGATGAGAGAAGGGTGTTGAAATCAATGTACGAGACGGCAAAACTCATTTTAGACAAATGGAGCAGTGGAGGCAAAACAAGCCATGGAGTTCAAATGAACAAAGACAGCAGTGATGCGACCAAAACATCAGGAGAAGAAGAGGTGGTGAACTTAGTGAGCTCCTCAGGTGATCATCACTCGCATACTCTTTTCACTTACAATCTTTCAAGGTCAAAACAATATGAATGGAGGATAACGAGGACAACATAACAACACCACCCAAGGACCTCCTTTGAATATAGGGCAGGAAGACAGAATAGAGCTTTAATAAAAGCTATGAAGAGCCACGTTAATGGAAACCACACGAGGGCTGCCAAGGCTGGCACTTTTGCAGTAGAATCACTCACATTTTCGTGGAAGCTAGAGTCTAAGGCATGCCTCATCATCCTCAGGGTGTATTATCAACTGCGAGCTTGTCAGGTCATACAAGCTCAGTCAACAGATGCTGCCCAGACACATGGCTGCCTTTCACACGAGCCCCGTTGTTAGCTGGCTGTCTCCGAGCCGAAACGGAAGTCCTGATGGAGCGACGAGGGCTCAGGGCGGATGTCACGCATTCACGCATTCACGGCAACTCAAAAGGTGGGAAGTGTCATCATCAAGCCTCAGCGTACAGGGGTACAGTACTTGAATGGTGGTTGTTGTGGGGAAATAGGGTGTTTTACTTTGCACAATACGAGTGAAAGGCAGGAAGGAGGCGCAGAAAGCCTGGAGACCTACATACACAAACTACATTTTACACTTTTACACTAGTTGTGAGTTGTTCGAGCCAAAATGGTGGACTCTGAATACAGAATGTAACATGTAGCCTAATGAAACAACATAGAGTGAAAAGTATAATAGAGTGTTTGAGCTATAGGTGAGTGAAATAACTACTCAACCTGGAGAATAATGTACTGCACTACGTAAGGAGTACAGAAGAGTGAGGTCACTATGTTGGCACACTTTCTACATACACAACAATGTTTTAGGGGTATTTAATATCTGATGTGGTGACCTGGTACACCGAGTTTCTGGGGGCACTAAGTGCAGCTCCATGTTCTCAGCCGCTCTCCCCTTCGGTTTATGCTTTGAGGGGTGACCTGCAGTGACTCTTCCCTCACTAGAGCCACAGCACACAGTGGAGATCTCAGCGGTGCTGGAAGATAATCATCTCATGATCTCAAAACAAATATTTTACCACTGTGCCTCAAAACTAAAAATATAAGGGGTTGGCCCTTCCCGACTTAGACCAGAATAGCCTTAGACAAGTGGTCCTCAACTCTTGTCCTCAGGATGGAAGAGCACTGCTGGTATTCTGTTCTGCCAGGCAATGTTCATTCTAGCGGTCTAATCAGGGACTGATTTAGACCTGGAAGGGTAGGAAACCAGCAGTACTCTGGACGCAGAATCAATGGAGTTCATCCATTGATTGATTAATGCTCAACGGAAATTCTTACTGTCTGCCTGTTGTGATGAAAATTGACTTTTGCCTCCTGGAAAATATTTGACAACCTACATTCTTTTCAGTGGTACACAAGAGTGTGTCGGTTTTTTTGCATCCCTTTCTGTCTTTTCCTTCTACCTATCCCTATGCAGAGAACTAGGAATTAAATGTCAATTTGGGGTGAGCCGTTTGCCTCTTAAGAAATAAGGATCGCATTATGTCCATGTTCCCAAGAGAAAGATGGATGTAGAGTACTAGGTGGTGTTTGTTTGGTTTGTATGAGGAACTAAAAATACAAGTTTTATGGGTTTATTGGTTAATTCCACCATGGAGAAGGGCGGGGGGGGGGCAGAGCAACTAAAGCTTGATAACATGATATCAAGCACACAATGAAAGCGGCAAACTGGCTGGGCAGCCAAGGAGACGTACTTTGGAAAAGGAAAACAAAATGCTCATTGCTCTTGGTAGCCTCACGTTTTTTTTGGTCAAGGCTTGACCTTTCCAGCAATGAGACGAAACAACCAACCACACCTCACTGCCGCTTCTCAACGTCAACCTGTTAGATCAATCATATCCCGTCTTTTTATTTTTACGTTTTTCCCCACTAATTGCCCAACTCCTCTCAGCTTAGCCTGATGGGTCAAAAAAAAAACGACGTGGACAAAGGGAGGCGAGAGAGAAAAGGGCTCGGCAGGAGCGACAACAACGGTGGCTTAGAATAGCCCCGCTTATGCAACATTTGACACACCTACTGGACCCCGTGGACCTGCCATGAGGACGGGAGTTGGATGGACGGAAAGCTAAAGATAGAAGGAGACGTGCAAAAAGAATTGAGGTACAAAGATGGATGAAAAGATGTTTTGATTGTCTGCTCTCTGGGTGAGTGCCTCAAGTCCACACGTGCACACACACAATCACCCAAAAGGACAGATATCTGAATGAGTGTCTGCTCTGTGCAATAGTTGAAAATAACTTTGAACTGTGCCAGATCTTAAGTGGCAAATTTGTCGTAGGATTGCAGCCGGGAGGACAGGTTTATACAAGATGACAAACAGTTGACAAAAAAAGCCCTCTAAAACAGCTATAGACAACTACAAAACACATCCCAAACGCGCACGTGATATGGCCGTGTTCATGCTCCCGATAAACACAATCTAACCTAGCAGCTATGTGGCTTCTTTTTTTCCTTTCTTTATTGGCAATTTGCAGCCACAAAAGGTTTGATGAACGCTCATGGAAATTTGCAAAGGAAATTATTCCTCTCTGCCTGTTGTGATGAAAATTGCCTTTGTGTCTTTTCCTTCTACCTATCCCTATGCAGATAAGTATGACTTAAACGTCGATTTGGGGTGAGCTGTTTGCCTCTCAAGAAATAAGGATTGAATTATGTCCATGTGCCCAAGAGGAAGATGAAAAAAAACAAAAAACAAGGATGTAGAGTAGCTAGGAGGAGTGGGGTTTGTATGAGCTGGGAGGATGGGCTGCGTCAATACACATAGAACAGGTTATCTTTATCGACACATGACAGCAGAGTCCTGAGAGAGACGGAAGAGGAAAGGTAGGGAGCTGACCTTGCTGCTTATGTATCATGTTCTAAACCTGCACTCTTTCACACTGACGACAATGCTAGGAATGCAAGCAACTTTCAACTATTCATGCTCACGTGCAAGTATGAACAAATCAGACACATGTACACACACAAAAACGCACTGCTGTACACACAGAAACACTCATATCCAGCATAAAAGACATTTCTCCTTCCCTACAAGTAGCAACTTTTCAACATCGTGCACTTCCATTAACTGTTCTGCTGTACTTCTCATTCTCAAGACATCATTCCTATCACTGAAATTTCACTTAAATTTGAACTGATTTTTTGACCCTGCAAACACACCCTTAGGACTTGGAATCAAGTTTCTATCTCTGTTAGTTTTATAGTTATGGCTAAAAAGCGATAATAGTCAATCGTTCCTTGGCCCAAGGTCTATCTGTCCACCAAATTGCATGTAAATCCATTCATACGTTTTTGAGATATCCTGCTGACAGACAGACAAATTAATGGGCGAAATAACCTCCTTGGCGGAGGTAACAACAGGTCCTCATGCGGCTAAATAATCAAAAATGATTGAGCACACAGTTGTAGGCTGGGCACACTTGTGGTCAAGTGCACTATTCACATACTATATACATACCTTGTGTAAATACCTAGGGAAACCTGTACTTTGACGCCACACTATGAAAAGTGTGTGGCCTGTTATGTGTGTGTATCTGAGTGTGTGTGGGAGGGAATACAAGAACAGTAGGGAAGGGGGTTTATAGAAAACTATTGCCTTCTGCTGCTACCCCTGTCGTTGGTCCTCTCCCTGTATCCCCTTTGATATGACTAAAGAAACACACAGCAGGTTGGTGGTGCAACACTGACTAATACGAGCGAGCGAGAGAGAATTCAAAAGAATACATACTGGGATGAATCCCCAGGAGGCATTTTGTCATAGAGATGGTGCGGGTGGGGTGTGTGCATGCGTTTTCATGTCACATGTTTCACTCACAAGCATATTATGTTCGCCAGATGTATGGGTTCAGTTCTCTCCACTTTGTGCTGGCTCTCGCCCAGACGTGCAAACCTGCAGCCACAAACACACATACACAATTGAAATAGACAAATATTGCTGCAAAATACAGAAAAGATCTACAGTATATGTACATAATGTGTCTTTCTCTATCTTAAGCATCCGACAGTGTCACGAAATAAAATACACCTTAATGACTATGGTTACGAAGGGGCCTTTCATTTCAAGGTTCCCATTTTCTTGCTCAGTGGTAAGTGTAGTTTACGGACAGTGACAATCACAACAGTAAGCCTTGAACCCCTTTAAGGAAGCACCAATACAGAAAATAGTCTATTATTGTACATGCAGCACAGCAGAATGCATTATACGGCTTACTGAAAGAAGAACCTATATGTGAATATGAATGCGTTTCATGACAAAAGCATAGCAGAGTGAGAATCATATAAGGGCCATATAAACCTATGTATGAGAAAGGGAGTGTGTGTGTGTGTGTGTGTCAGAGAGAGGATAGAGGGTATTTGAAGGGATGAGACACACAAATCTGTTATGAAATCTTTTATGTGCAGAGCAGAAAATCTCCATTTATTTCCCTGTAGGTCGTTTTTTTCTCTCATATAGTCAGGCAAGAAGCAATAGTTAAGAACCCCCCTCTGGCTCTAGCAACACTTTTTAATATCCATGCGATCATTAGTGGAGCTCTGGATGTGACTAAACATCTTGGAAGCCGAATGCAACGTGATACAGTACAAAAACTGTTGCAGAAAAACCTTTAATAACGAGTGAATTATCATTCTGATTATGTGCAAGTCTTTTTCACCGTTTCAAAGAGGTGTGTCTACTGTCATCTCATTCTTCATATTAGACACCAGTATGACATTACTGGAAACAGCAGGTGTTTGGGTATAAGACAGTTTGTTTTTTTACTTCTGACTGCGGGATTACTTACTAGGGATTGTCTTGCTCAAGGACACTTCAGCAGAGCAGATGCTTGCCAACATAGGGACTTGAACCTGGGTCCCTCCATTTTGAAGGATGGTCTCCTACACAACTAGGCAACCCTACTACCCATGTTGCATTTTTTCTTTGAACGAGACAATCACGGGCACAAAAAATACTCATGGCTGGGTCTGCATTGCACAGAAGAGTGTTATTTCTAATTGGTTTACATAGTGTAACTTCAAATCAATGGTCCTGACAGTGGTTCACGTTTCATGAACTCATGTATTTGTTCATATTTATACTCATACTTATACCAAGGACAAGCACATGGCCATACACTGCTTACTGGAATAACACATTAGACCATTTAGAAAAAGTGACACCTTGGCGAATGTGCAGTTCACGCAAAAGAACAGATGGTTGCGTTCAGTCTGAAAACCCGACGATGGCCATTTGCTGTAGCTCATCAACGTTATTGAGAGCAAAAGGGGGCGAAAAGGACAAAAGGAAATAGAAAGGACAGGAAGAAAGGGGAACTCTGGGTAAAGGAAGACAGAGCTGGACAAAGAGGTCAGAAATGTAATGCACACAGCAGGACAGGAGTTGACAACGTCCCTTTTCCAAAATCACCCCCATCGCCCTGAGGGGGGCGGTGATACTGAGTGCTTGTTCCTCGCCTCTCTGTCTTGGGTACTGGGTGCATCGACATTAGAAGGAAAACATTTTCCCCAAGACCAGTTAAATGGACATAGGCAGCCAGAAAAACACAGCTGGAGTTCTTCTATTCACAGGGATTTGCTTCAGTGTGACACAAGCTTGCAATATACTGGCAGGAAGACCAAACAAACAGCAGAACCCAGCTCAGGTGGATAGAAATTAAAAGAGGACTACACTGTACCTAGAATTGTGTGTGCGTTCATTTCTTGAAGGTCATAAGGAGGGTCTCTAGTCTGAGTCTAGTCTGTTGCTCATACAATTTTATGCATGCACGTGTGCCTCTGTGCACATACTGAAGATATGTGGGGTCCAAATAAGACATTTTGACTTTTTGTCTGCATGTCCATAAACAAAGTATGTGTCACTGTCACATATCGACCATATCCCAGTGAATTAACCTGTATGGTTAACTGGACTAACAACATATTGTTACATGTATTATTACTTTTCTGATGGCTTAAAACTGATTTTGCATGCGTAGTGAATGCAATAGCATAGTGAAGGCTTGTCTCACTAGTGGATAGTATTTCATTTGCCTTATTTACATTGCAGTCCATATCCAATTCCTTTGGGTCCAACCTTTGCAAAACATTGGTAAAGTGCACTTGCGCCCACCCATGCTAAAATGTATATATACACACTGTAAGGCGCTTTTAAATAATAGTGTCAGCCAAATGGCATATGTACACGTGTGTATGTGTCTTTTACCTCTGGTATATGAGCTGGTCCTCCTCAGCTGGAAACTCGGCCAGATTGAGCCCATAGGTCTCCCTAGCTGGCTGCTGGAACTCCTGGGGGAGGTCAGAGGGGAAAGGTCAGGAGCAAGAGGTCAATAAGATCAACTGTGAGGGATATCAACAGTTTTAACAGAAGTCTTAACTATGACTGGACTGCCACACAGAATACACCGAGATACATGAGAGTGATGTATCAATGTATTATGAGTCCAGGAAATATTTTTAATTCTTGACAACCTTTGCAGTAATTGGTCATTTCTATTCATTCTAGTAAATTTAAAAGGAGATGTTCTGCCATCCCAAACAAAACAACACAACCGCCATCACCAGTCAGGAAGTTCCATTAGGATTCAACCAGAAGCATGTCTCAGAACCACTTCTGGTAGTGTGCCTGTTTGGCGCGCTACGTTTTTTTTCATCCCATTACATTTAAACCTGCACTATGTAACTTTATGTTGTTGGCGGCCCCAAGTGGCAACGAAAGGTAACTGTCTGCAGTTTTGTTAGCAGCTTCGGTCATCTTTGCTCGTGGTAAATCCAGCTTTCTGTAGCAATAGCCGAGGCGCTATCTCAGGCACTGCTGTTTCGGAGCCGCGTGCGTTCAGCTCGCGAGCTTCAATGCGTCACTTCCTGTGCTCGGAGAAAACGTTCCCGCCACTGTACTCCAAAACTTCATTGGGGTGAATGGAGCAAATCTACAGTGGCCCACTCATTAACTAGACTGATAAGGCGCTTGTATTTCGGCACCAAAATTAAAAAAGCAAGATTCTTGTTTGTCTTGATTTTGGCGAAGTTGACTAACTTCCAACTTGCACCTCGATGTGCAACATAATAATAAAGACTCTAAATGTAGACTGCTGCTAATAAATGATAGCAAAACTGTCCAGAAAACAAGGCAAATGAAAGGGTGGCACCATCCTCCTTCCATACAGAATGAGGCAATTATAAATATATACTGTCATGAATAGATTGTTATCTTTTTTCCATTTCATGTACATGAAAGGGGTGGCAACTGGGTGAATTAATGCAGGATTGTGGACAAACAACAATAACTTCAGTACCACCTTCAGAGAGCATGAAAGCTGCACAGTGGCATGGAGGTGTAGTCGCTCTCTTTCTTCATATGTCCTCAGTAAACCAACAAGGGCCCAGAGAAGCGTGTTATGTAGCAGCATGCATGAACGGGCAGCTATGCCTTTGCTCGCGTTCACAGTTTCCCCGGCATTGCTGCGATATGTTGAACATAACGCATTCAATTTTCACTCTCTTTGTACTGATCAAGTCTAGAGGGTGGGGAGAAAGGATGAGGCAGTTCCAGGAACATGTCCACGAGACAGAAGCTGTGTACACAAAAAGAAACACACAAGCTCAAAGATACACACAGCCATGCACAGCCATGATACAAACGCAATGCAGCAGTGCATACTAACATACATACGGGCACAATATTCGTGCATGCACACACACATACATACTCAAGAGTTACAAGCAAAGGTTTGTGAACCCTTTTGAATGACCTGCATTCTTGTATAAATGGATCTTAAAATATGGTCAGATCTTCATCTAAGTCATAACAATAGATAAACACAATGTGATAAACGATGGCCTGCTCCTTGCACGGAAAATATATTATAAATCAGCAAGGAAGAGGAAGGGAGCGAGAGGGACAGCCTTGGCCGCTCACTCTGAAGATCAAGGGTTGCATTTACAAAGTTGCTCACGTACAAATTTTGAGTCCAAATCAAGCCGAAGTTGGGATTTATGAAAAACTGATCTCATTGATTTTATCCAATTTTCCTTGGTGATACATAAAAAGATAAAGCCAATGTCATGATTTACTTTCTAATCATCTATTAGTATATCGGTAGTGTTTATGCTTTTTTTTTTCTTTCATACTCTTCGAAACAATTTGCTTTACTTTCTCACGCATGAGGCTCCATGAGAGCAAAATATTTGCAGTTTGCAAACATCTTAGCATTGCTGTTTGTATTAAGTAAATGATTATTTAACCAGGTTAGATGCAATCTTGCAATGGTGCAATGACCTTTACAACTAGTAGAGATCATTAAACGCTTGATGTCTTATTTGCAGGTTTTCATCTTCAGTCTCTTAGAATCTCTTTTCTCTTCTCTTTCGCAGCAATGGCTTCAGGGAGGTAGTAGTAGGCGGGGGAGGGAGGCACGTGCACACACACGCCGCACACTCAGACACACACACACACACACACACACACGCACACACACACAAACTACTAAGCCACTGAGCATTTCTACTGAGGAGTCAAGAGCTTTGTAGAATGGCAAACCAGCAGTAGTTGTTGGGTGAGGGTAATGTTAACTCTCCAATCAACAATTGGACTAAAAAAAAAAAGGAGATGCTTGAGCCTTCAGACCCTGTCAAGCAAAGACCTGAAAGTCACTTGACATGGTGAGATACGTGACCCCTTCCACCTGGTCACCAGCCAACAAAACAATTTTTTATATAGGAACCCGAGCTGCTTGAAATCAACATGCAGCCCTTAGGAAGACAATTAGGGTTTTGAAGTGTAGCTGTGACATTTTTATAGCTCTCCTCGTGCAATACAGAAAATGTTTGTTCACACTGCAACACTTTTCTTAAGAGGATGTCATTTCCCAGGGCATTTATCCAAGGCTGCTGATACATTGACCTACTATCTGTACTGATTATTGGGCTTATTTTCCCTGGTGTGGAGTGGAACCTGGGCCACTGGAGGTTGGTAAACGTACAATCACCTCCACCTTGGGTATGAAATAGATACACTGATGGAGCAGGGAGGGATGCAGGTAAAACAAATACATTACACAATATATATGTGTGTGTGCAGATGAAGAGTGGAAGAACAAAACTCCTTATTGTCCATGACACACCCTGACACAAAAATGTATCCATAGGCATAGGGATGCTAGCCTATGATAAATTAAAATGATGAATGCTTTTGTAGCTCACAGTAAGTGGAGTGAACCATAACAGTGACAAGGAGGAAAGGAAGGAAAGGAAACTCTTTCTGCCTGGCCCCCTACACACATGAACCTGGTAGGGATTCAGGCCAGACAGACGGTCTCTCTAACCACTGGGCGGAAAGGACTTGAGACTGAATGCAAGGCTCATTAGTTTTACCTCTATTTCTCTGATACCAGAACAGAACCATAGCTAAATCATGACTATTCAGTCAGTCCGTAATAAATTAAATAAACAAACTTTCATTTTCTGGGCAAATCTTCTACTTTGTGTACAATGTTGCCGTTTAGTTGATCATACTTGAGTCTAATGGGCCACCTGGGTGCCTTGTATCATCCCTGGCATCAACGGTCACCAGCTGGCATCAAGAGGTTTATTCGGAGATCCTCTTCTGGCCAACTGACATCCTACCCCTCCCTCCCCTCTTATCCCCACACCAGACCCACCAAGGACACCAGGGTGATGAGTCAAACATACCAGTTGCCATGGCAACATAAAGCAAGAACTTAAGCCATACACGGATTCTCTTTTCTAACCCAAACTTTGCATAGGAGAAGATATGAGAGTGTAGGAGGGGAATCACCAATAACCTAAATGTAGTACCGTTCATTCATCCCTCCTGATACCGGCATTAAAACAAACTCATAGCAGTTTTAACTTCTGTTCTGATCACGAAACCAATTAGCGTGACTCTTCTGACGCAGACAAAAAGATAAAACTAATTTCTTCTGGGAGATTCCGGGGGCAGATAGAGAGGAGAAAATACAATCACTGTTAGATCCTGAAATTGTATTTGCAAAAGGCAAAACGGGAATGCAGAATAAGTTTGGCGCCAAATCGCAGGACTCCGCTTAATGTCAGACAGCTAGCCTCAAGCCAACCTGTGAACCGCGGTGACATTTCCCTAAGGTCCTTTGAGGAAATTACATATCCTCGAATCAAGAGAAGATATAATTGACTAGACAAGATTTTCTTTCCCGCAAGTCAAACAATAGGTCAAGAGAGGCTTTGTATTGATACAAATCTGCATTTTGTTTTACCAATTTCCCCCATTCCTCATAAAGTGTTTTAAATCAGACTTGTTCTAATGACTGTTTGTGACTAGTGCCAAAATCACGTTAATGCGTTCCTTCGCTTGAGTGTGATGTGCACAGCTGTCTTTGCGCGTGTAAATCTATCACCGTGTATTGTGCACATGTTTGTGTCTTCTCTCCATACCTCCTGTGTGCGGGCGCTCTCCCCAGACTCTGTTAGCAGTTTGTTGGGGGTGGACCGCTGGGACACGGCCCCGTCATCGTCGCGGTCCTCCTCTGAGTCATCCTCCGACGTGCTGGAGATGGCTTCCTCGCTGGGGGGAGGAGGTGCGCTAGCCGCAGTCTTCCTCTGGAGCACTGCCTCTTCCTTACTGCTCTTGTTGCTGCCAATGTGCAAGTATGGACACACACGCACATGCGCGCACACACACACACACACAGGCAAGCATGCACAAAGTACACACACAAACACACAATGACAGGTAAGCAAGAGAGAGACATCTACCACTGGCATTTTTATTTTGAAGACTGGCATTTCTGCTTCATCAGATACTAGGTTGTTCAAATTCAGCAGCACGCTCTGTCCGATGCCCACCTTCAGTGAGCTTTACTTAAGGCCAAGAATGTGAAGATCGCTCTCATTCTGTGTATAGTGTATAGGGATTAAATAGCTTGTGGCCCTGGCATCCCATACTCCCGTAGCACCTCCCACAAGATGCCTTGGGGAACATGACCAGGCCTTCTTCAAACCCACACAACACATGTAGACGGGATTAGCAAACTCCCATGAGCCCTCGACTATCTGTAAGAGAGTAAAAAGCTGGTCAGCTGTTCCACGACCAGGAGGAAAACTGCATTGTTCCTCCTGAATCCGAGGTTCGACCGACGAGTCTCATTTCCAGCACCTTGGCTTTCCCAAGGAGGCTGTGCAGTGCAATTCCTGTGATGATTGGTAAACAACACCCTCCGGCCCCCTTTTTTGAAGATGGGGATCACCACAGTGAAGAGTGTCAACAATAGCCAGAGCATTCAGGATTTCTGGACGGCTCTCGTCCACCTCTGACACCTTACTACTGAGGAGATTTCGAACAACCACTGCCAAGGCAATGGGCTCAGATCCTCCAGCACTGCCTCTTGAACAGAGGATGTGTCTGTCAGGGTTTAGAAGTTCCTCAAGCTGACTTAGCTAGGCCTGAAAAGTGACCTGGGGCATTCCTGTAAGGCTTCTCTACATTCTGCATCAAAATTAAAAAACCTTGCAGTGAGGTAGAATGTTGCAGCGGCCACGTGCACCGCCTGGAGCTCTGCTACAATAATAAAGACAGACAATAATGACTTAACTAAAGAAAAGCTCTGCATGACGCAAGCTTGCGGGATGTGTGCAGCTTGTTCCAGGTGTAATGCAAAACACAAAGTCCAATGTTGAGGTAAATGAAAGGCGAACAAAGGACGGCTGAGGAGAAAGATTTCTATTTGCATACCAACCAATGAGGGCTCAGCTCAGACATCTCAGCAGAAACACTTTGGCTTTTTCCTCCGACAACACTTAACGTTCACAGAGGCATTAGGGAAAAGTGCTTCAGAATAACAGCGAATAGACAAAAACATTGTGTGCACTTGTGTATAAAACATGTGCCAAATAATTCAAAGTGCTACCCGTGAGAGCCAAATGCCATAAACACAATGTGATTTAACAAATAACACACACATGTTCAAACATTAACAGAATAAACTGGATTACCAACTAAGTTTGATTACTAACAGAGTCTGCACACTATAAAAAAATAAATAAAGCTGGAAAAGGCTACAAAAGCATTTACAAAGACTTGGGCCTCCATCAGCCTACAGTCAGACAGATTGTATACAACTGGAGAAAATTCAGTGTCATTGCTACTGTCCCTAGGAGTGAGCGTCCAGCAAAGACCATGATGCTGTATGATATACATTGCCTTGCAAAGTATTCAACATTTATTCATTTATGTGGGATTTTTCATCTGAGTTCTATTCAAAGCACTCTGTTCTATCAAAGTGAAAACAAAATTGTTATTTTAATTTAACTTAACAGAGGAATCAAGTTTGCGTAGCTATTCAACCTCTCCGTTAGGGGGAAGTAGTTGATAGAATAGAGTGCTTTGCATACAAAACATCCCAAATAAATGTGTTTTTAAATAACTTCATAGCACAGAAAAAAGTCAAGGGGTTCGAATACTTTTACAAGGCACTGTACATCATATAATGATAATATGGCCACAAAAACGTGGAAATAGCTACCTAACTAAAGAAACATGTGTCTGGCTCCGAAAATGAATGTTGAACTCTGTAACTGCACAAAGTTACCTTTCTTTCTTTCAAAACATTTGCAATATATGTGGGATAGAAGTGCGATACGAAATGACCTTTATTATACTAGAGAATAGGTGTGTTTGCGTGTGTGTGTCCATGAGCGTTTATTTTTAAAAATGTTTGCGCACATGAGAGGTTGTGGCAGGTGAATTCAATGCTGTGCGTGTTATAAGGACAGTCAAGAGCCTTGTTTTCCATTAGAAACGGAGCATGTGTATGAGGGCACGGTGACACAAAACAACAGGCTTTATTACATAAAAGAAAATGGCAAACAGAACAGCACAGATTCATGCATACACTCAAATACACTTACCCCAGTACAGACTTCCCCGTCTCCTCTGGCTTGCGTACTGTGAAAGGGCTTGGATCCACTCCTACCGTCTTGGGCATGAACTCCCTTCACATACACAGAAAAGAGGAAAACACATTCATTGGATATTGAAGCAATAACAGACTTGGAGCTAATGCTTGTTGGGTACTCCATTTATGCCATCTGAAGTGGTTTCACTTCAAAGCTAAAGCAATTTTTATTTTGAACCACTGATACAATTCATGGAACCACAACCAAGTACCGTATTTCATTGATTGAGTGAGTCATACTTAATTAAATCATTAATCTCACCCTTAATTAAAATTGAAAGGTACTTCTAGTTGATTTAAAGTCTGTAAGCGGGCCAAAGCTAAGCAAAAAAAATAAATAAATAAATAAACTTGTCCCCCGATTAGCATTCAATCCATGTATTTCGATTTTGTCCCTGAACAAAATCGATTTTGTGTTTTTTTTTTTACTGTTATGTTGTTAGCCATGTCACATTTTACATATTTAGCTGTCTTCGCTGTCAACACACAACACACCACATCAAAACGGGAAATCGGTTCATTTTTGTTGAACTTTTTGAACATTGTGTTGTGTTAATAGATTCATTCATTCTTAATTTTCTTTCAAAAGTACTATAGTGCTAAAATGGTGTGCTACTCAAAACGTTATATAGCAGGCTCAAGTTTAGAGTACTTCGCCTTGCAAAACTTAATAAATGTGGGACACAACACTGACTCAAAATGAAAACTCAGAGAAGGGGGGAAACAAAGTCAAGAGTTGTGTGGGTGTGACATGTGTGTGTGTGGCCACCTTGCAGAGTTGGTCATGGCAATGCAGAAGGTGTCATCGAAGGAGGTCAGTTCATAAGGATTGAAGAACTCCGTGTAGATGTCGATGCTCTCCTCATAGCGGGTCACTTTCTTCACATTCACCTTCTTCATGTTGTCCTCACAGGGGACTGCACCCACACAGGCATGCACAGGTGGAGCCACGCGCATGCACACAACAGCAGACAGTGACAGACATTTGCACACAAACCCATGAGTGACACTTTCAGAATATGGGTCGACTGTACTAATATGCTTGTGTTACGAAATTTGCGGAGTTTGCATTAATTGAAGAGATACCTTCGTCATAGGCCACAGGCAGATAGGATAGGATTCCTTCTGACCACCAGTATGTGTAGCTGGAGAGAGACAAGATACACAAATGCATTAGCAAAAAACCTTCCACTGAGTATTGTGCATTACACCTGTGCAGACCCCCCCCCCAGGATTTCACATAACCTAGATATGAAAACTGTCTTGGCTGGACCACCTACAACATCTGAATACATCAGCCTTTTATTCAATATATAACCAATTTGAGCAAATACAGCGATTAGGATTTGGTGTGCCCTACTAATTTGCCCTACTTTGGCAAATTAAAAAAAAAGAAGGCACTAAATCTTCAGAATAATGGCTGAGCTAACTTGGCCCACTGTGTCTACATAAACTACTAGTCTGTAGAGGCAATCTGGGTCTGCTATTATGCAAGCAGGAAGACAATGACAAGCACACAGCATGCATGTTCCTACGCACACACACAGAGACACAAATGACAGAGAACTAGGGCAAAACAAATAAGAGAAATACAAGAGAGTCAATGAGTGACAGATAGTAAAGTACCAAAGACAGGGAGGGAGAAAGCAACAAAAGAGCACACAAAGAGCAAGTGACAAACCAACAATGTGCACTTCATAGGGTAACAAAAACATTGGCATGAAGAGAAAATGGCGACAGAATCAAGAGAATATAGGCTTAATTATATGATACAGAATTGAGACGTGTGCATTCATTCATGAGAATTACTCACATCACACATGATATTTTTTGTGATAAACTTTGCTGCAAATTGTTTTGCTCTTTCTGGAGCCAGGCCTAGGAAGGGTTGCAGGAGAGGAGCAGGCTTGGATGTTGTCATCCTTGGCAATGGAAACTAGGGAGCCAGATTTGATGCGGGAGGTTGAGAAGGTTGAGAAGTACTGCTGCACAGTTGGAATTTGTCCCAGTGGACAAGAGAGTCACCTCAATGTGACTACGACTTATGGAGAGTAAAACTCTGACTGTTGTTTGCACATATGCGCCTAACAGGAGTACAGAGTACCCAACCCTCTTGGAAATGGTAGAGAAGGTGCCACCTATCAGCTCCATAGTCCTGCTAGGACACATCAACACTCATTTTGGTAACAACTGGGAAACCTGGAGTGGCATGATTGGGAAGAATGGCTTTCTTAAAACTGCCATAAAGATATTTCACTATCTGGTTGATTGTTCACAAACTAAGCCCTGAAAGCTTCTTGCTTTGAATCCCTTCCAAAAGCTACCATGTCACGGCAAAGGCAATCACAGAAAGCTTTCCATGGACCTGCACTCTCACGATCTCAGTACCCATGGCAGACTTGTGAAGCCTGGGCTCCTAAAAGCCAGAAGCACAGGTGCAGGTGCTAATCTCCTGAGAGTGATCTCCCACCAGGATATTCAATCACCACAAAGGCAAACACACACAGCGTATTTGAAGAGCCAAAACGCAATTGCCACAAAATTGTGTGTGTGTGTGTGTGTGTGTGTACCTGCGTCTCTCTTGGGGGAGAGCCATGGTGCTTCTCTGATGCAGGTAGAAGTCGGTGGGCAGTTCCCACAGGTGTGGCTTGGAATCAGACGGCTGGTAGACTTGGAGAAACAGGTTGATGGCATCCTGCCTGTCAGCGTCTGACAGAGCAAGGAGGGAGAGAGAGGGCAAGAGTAATAAGAGGAAGACCGCAAAACATTACAAGTAAAACACAGATACAAAATAAAGAGGGTGAGAAATATACAAAGAGCATCCATATAAGATTGAAATAATTTGAGGAAAGTCCATCAAGAGAGAACTTTATATCAATAAACTGAACTGAGAGAAAAGGGTAGAAGACTGAGGTTGAATAATTTGTGACATCTAACATAACCATACAATGATAACAAGGTATAAACATGTAACCTATCAAACCACACTATCTAATGAGTTGAACTTTAAAGTGCAACCTTCCACAAGATGCAGTGCATTGGCCAGTTGTGTCGAGGATAAACGAGTAGAGAAAGATAAAGTAGATAACTAAACATAGAAGGCTCTTTACGTGAACAGGAAACTTACCAGTAATCACTCCACTATTAAACACAATACAAAGACATGTTTCCAAAGCACAGCTGGGTTATGGGAGGGTGCCAAGATAGCGTGTGTGCTTGTGTGTTTAGCGCGCGGCACGTGTTTAGCGTGTTGCCCAACTTGGTGCCATCTAATCCATCCCTCAACTGCAAAGCCACGTGCCTGTTAACAGCCATGTTAGATAATTAGACAGTAAATTAGGTTCTGTGGCCTTAATTACCATCTGCTACCCAGTCATTTGTCTAGGTAATTTTCAGCCTGATAGTCATTCAATAAAACATGAGGTAAGTTATGGATGACCTGTGAACATAACGTACACGTAAAACAAAGTCAAAGAGATCCATTCATGTGCTCAATTGCAATGCATCCCCCCCCCCCTCCTTCCACTGGTCTTTAACGCAACATCTACTGTATGTTCAAGTTTAATCCCTCATGTCCAAAATGTATTTGTGAGAGCCTGGCATAGCAAGTTCAAGGTGGAAAAGCATGGTTCATTTACTATGAACCAAAGGATCAATGCTTCATGTGTTTTTTGTAGTAGAAAAATGGGACATTTGATACTTAGGTGTGACGTTCAGTTTGATGCTTAGGTTTATAAAGTGGGTATGTTTAGGAATAACATTTTTAAGTTAAACTAGTACAGCCTGAGACTTGAAGAGCCCAGATATCGCTCTTGGACTGAAATGGGTATATCTTTGGTTCATATCCTAATTGGAGTGTATGAGACTGGAGGCCTTGGTGCTTCGCGGCTGGCCTGCCGGGAGAGAGGGGGAGGTGCGGCCGCCGAGGGAGACGGCGATACACACTACCGCCAACATCGGGTCGGGTTTATTGCATGCCTGTGTCTCTGTCTGTCACGGATTGTCTGTACGGGTTGCTACAGTAAGTTGCTACAGTAATTTTTAAGTTAAGTTTAAAAAATCATGACAAAAAATTTAACAGAGAATCTCAAATGACAGATAGTACAGGCTGTTCTAGGTCAAGAAGGACAGAGTGATAAAAGGCTAGAATTAGGCTTTCAATTTAGTCACATCACCCTGGCTAAGGTTAGCACTTTTGAATTGTTTGCTAGACTAATAGAAAATGGAAATGTAATCTGGGATAAATGCATGAAGATGGTCGTGCCCTCGTGAAAGTACACCTTGACAGTGGGCAGCAGCTGGTACTCAGACTAATGGTTAAGAGCTGCTTTTCCTCCTCTTTTGCTTCTCTTTCCTGTTTCATGTCATTTCTATTTGGCTCCACTGCAGAGAGGATGACCTGAATGTCATCTCTACAGTCATCTTGGTCAACCACTACAGGTTAGGGCCTCATCTGGTTCATAGCATTATTAAGTGTGTAGGTCATAATAAGTAGTGAGTGCTGTATGTAGAGAGACATCCTGTGTGCGTGTTCAGTGCTTTATGGGCACCAGTCACTTGACATTACATTATGGATCTACTACTGCTCTGCAACCAATCAATGACGTCATTCTAAATAAAGTGAATGTCAAGGGCCACAAATGCCACCCTTTGATGTGGAACAGTCTCTGAATAAAACACCGTCTCGGAAAAACATTCACAGAGAGAGAGAGAGAGAGAGAGAGCGAGAGAGCATCAACTAAACTGATTTAAACATTTCTCAAGACAACATTCCAGGAAATCAAACATCAACAATATCTTGTACACTCAAAAAAGCAAGATCATAATTAATAATGAGATGAGAATGTGGTAATTTATTGACCAAAAAAAATACATCAAAAAGACACCATAAAATCATTTTGAGCGTCAAATTTCCTATGAAAGTACTGTTTCCCGGCAACCACTTTCCTACGGGAGCTATGCTGTATGAGATAGTGTGTGCTCAGCTGTAGATATTATTGTGCCCTGGAGGTCTGTGGACACTGTGGCATTTTGTAACAGGGCGTTTGAGACACATTGGGGGCAGGATAAACAAAAGATTTGCATTTAGACTTATTAAAGTAAAACAATAAAAAATAAAATCAACTAGGGTGCAGATTTTCATTGTTTTGTATGAAATGATGCCCTACTTTTAGGAAATGAGCTGAAGCTCTGTTACTTAGCTTTATGACACATCTTGCGTCAATGTGCCCTAAGAAGTCAAGTCAGCTCCAGGGCTATGCACTGACTGTAGATCAGGGCAAAATAGTATATAAACCCCTTTCTAATACTTTTTTTGTGAATAATATTCTTGTATTTAAGAAGATTCTATATACTGAAAATAATCGGAGAATAATACTTTGAGCCAATTGAGCTTTTTGTGATCCATTTACTACAAATATCTATCTCTAAATGTATCTATGCTTAACTGAGCTTGGTACAGCACTATGGCACCCATGGGACTGCCCAAACAAATTACGATTTTAGAAAAAATGATTTTAAAGTGTGGCATGAGTAAATAGGGGGACATGAGCCGCTTGCACTTGCAAACACTTGGCATTTGCAGTGAGTAATGTTTACACATAAAAGCCAAAGGTGTAATAATAATCATCACCATATTTCTTCTGCAACACACACACGCCTTTTACTGTAATGGTAAGGGTTAGCATTGTGTGTCTATGCTTGAACTACATCATCATTACAACATCATAGTGCCACTCGCTATACGTGCAAGGGGGACACAGTCCATATTGATTTACAATGAGCTAACTGCAGGGAGGAGAAATGAGATGGATGGAAGGGGGGAGAGATGGGTGGGCGGTTGGATTGGGGTGAGGGGGATAGTAAGTGCATTGTGAGGGCTTTTATTATGCAACTATCAGGGATTTTCTGTGTGTTCATGTGTGAGTGTGTGCAAATGGTGAGTCTGTGTTTCTATGGTAACCAGGGACATGAGGGCAGATTCAGTTTCATGAGGTGTGGGGAGTGCAAGCGGGGGTTGGAAGTGGGGATTAATATGGATCATTTGGGAGACAAGGTTAGAAAAATGAGGATGAGTAAACCATGTTGTCTAAACGTCTGGAGTGTGTGTGTGTGTGTGTGTGCCCACCTGAGAAAGCATTGCTGTAGTAGCGCGACAGTGTCTGCATGATGTCTTTGGAGTGTTGTGTCCAGGGAGCGATCTTGCGGTAGGTCTTGACCCTGTGGACCAGCTGGGAGCCGCCGTACTGCAGAGACAGAGTGTCTCCATGGTCCTCATACAGCTCCTCAAACAACCTGGGATACACACACACACACACACACAGCACACACACACACAGAGTGTCCACTGGGGCTCTACCCGCTTGTTCTGGGTTGGGGTGGTATGAAAAATAACAATTTGATAATTACACTGTGTGTAAAATGCCTATTAGGTGCCACCAATCCTGAAATGTATCTTTTCTTGTACTGCTGATGGTGGCTGTCACAAAACAAACAACAACAAAAAACACACACACACACACGCTTTACCTGACACAGTCCGTATCAAATTGGAGCTTGGGCTTGTCAATCATTCCCAGTGCATAAAGCTGGTAGGCCAGCGCACACTTCCCCACCATGAACTGGGCGGTGTTGGTCCGGTCCAGGCAGTCCACACAATTGGTCCTTAACACTCCAGTCTACAGCAGTGGGGACAAAATGTTATAAAATCTATTGACACCATTTCATCAATCTACAACCTATTTCTGTATTTGTGAGTGCTGGACACACATTGCATGAAAACACGTTTGCCGGAATGAGAGCACAATTGGTCATTTTCTTTCCATGTATTTACCTTCCATAAATAGTCCAATTATTAGTCTATTTCCCTTCATTCCTGTCAGAGAAAGGCCGACTCCCAATTCACCCCTTCGCCCTACCCCTTAGCCCTTCCCCTCCGTTTTGCACGTTCACGTGTAGGGGTAGGGTGTCCCAATTCTTGTTGGGATCGAGGGGTAGGGCGAAGTGCTAGGACTACATGGCCCTCCAAACGGAGATTTTTCAGGGGCACACTACAAACCGAGGGTTAGGAGAAATCTCCCAGAATCATCGGCAAGATGGGGGGGAACGCCGCACAAGCAACAAAAGTGTAGTAGTATTTTCTTCGTTAAAAAGATTAAAAAAATATTCTAACCGTGGTATTATCTTAGTTTAATGTCGTTTCAATGTATTATAGACCTTTTCTTTATAACATGCATAACAAAAAATCGCTAGTATGCCGATGTCTCTACCTCGCTAGTTAACGTTACAACATTGTTTTTAGGCTGATTTGTGCATGACAGTCCCACATTTTGACATATTTCCATGTCGCATTTCCCCCTTTGATGGCATATGACGCCGAAATATAACTAAAGTCCAGCAGCGAAGTTGCTGCACTTGTTACGGCTCCTCTAATACCAGTGCAGACTGGCAGGGTAACGTTAGGAGCACGGCTTGCTAGCCTACAGAGCACCGCTAACGCTATTCTGTCATGAAGTGGACTGGTAATGAAGCAGTGGTCTTTTTTATTTGATGACTTGTTTGATCGATTGGTAGCGTGAAACGTATAAATTGTGAACGAATCGCGAGCGTCCATGCTTTTCTATCTCCATCAGATGAATGGCAAATGTCACTGTGATAATACCATTATTGCCATAGTAAAGTCCGATAACAAACTTATCGCGTCTGTTTACGTAAACGTCATCGATGACGTATCAGGGTCTTGAAGGGTTGTCCCATTTCATAGGGAGAGATTTCAACCACTACCCGTTGTGACTCTGTTCCGAGGGCCAAGCCGAAGGGCGAGGGAGCCCTCGAAAACGAGCCGTAGGGGTGAAAATGAGAATTGGGATTCGGCCAAACTCTTAAGCAGCTGAAGTTGTTCCAAGCAGGAGGATGATCAACGTAAAAGTAAAACATTTTCTACACAGACATCGGAAGAAGTTAAATACTGGCATTTCAAGGTTTCCAGGACAATATCCAACTAAATAACTTGCCCTAGGTCTGCAGCTATTGCAATGAATACATGCCTTCTTACTTAGCTCCCGTAAACATTTGAATGCTCGTATGGAATACAGAGAAAAGCTGTATCCTTGGCCTAGAAATCTCAACGCCGTGAATCAACGCATGTGTTGGTTTACCTTCCTTAACTCTTTGTCAGCTGAGTTCCCCATTTGTTTGCCTTGCCATCTGTTCTCTATTTTCATTTCGTAAGAAAGCTGCAAAGTAGTTACTGCTTTTCAGGATTTGGTGCCTTCATGAAAAGAGAATTGGAAGTAACAGATGGAAGTAACACCAAAGCTGTTAAGTGGCATACCTGCACACGTCCACTGGATGTGATGTGCCCACCTACATCTCCCCACCTGTAAAAAGAAAATACAACAAAATCAACAGAGAAATGGCCAAAACCATGAAAGTATACACACGTCAATTCTACTCTACTCCATATTTCTCCATCTTTCCCCGCTGTTATGTATGGTCATTGTGGTAATCACCATTTGAAGTCTGAAAGCAATGTACTAGATACAAACACAGTCATCCTAAACACACTCAACCCCATAAGGACTTGGGAGTAGTACAGAAAATATCATGAGCAAATGTATTGGAATACACAAATGTATGTCAAACCCCCATTCGGCACACCTTTCACTATTCATCACTTTCTTTTTAAACTGCTCCCTGAAAAGCAGCTGGCTGACAAGAGAAAGAGAAGTGATGCGAGGCACCTTGGAGGCACCTCGAAAAACTGTCGCTAGATTTTTGGGAGGGAAGCTGAAAGCGGAAAACAAATAAAAAAGGTTGTTGAAGGACAGAGGCTTGGTCGTAAAGCAAAGCACATCTCGGCATGGCACGGACTCAATGACCTGATAGGGAGAACCAGTGAGGCAGGGTAGTCAATGTATGCCAGAGTATGTGTGAGAAAATGCAGGAGTGAGAGAAGAGGGATGGAGAGGACAGACGAGAACATTAAGCTTGAACGGTATTATCAGTGGAAGACGCCACATCGATCTCTCTGATCACCTCCATTGTTCATGAGCCGTGATTAACTTGAGCTTATTCTGAGGGCTGCATAATCATTAAAGCTGCGGTACATGAAATGCATATGAACATTTGAGTGTCTGGTGGTCTGTGTGTATGTGAGCGTGGGTCAACGAGTGCGTAGAGAGAGCAGGCAAGAATGAGACCATCTAATCGGGCGTGTATTAACAAGAAGGCTAGACGGCGCTGGGTAATGCAAAGTAAGGGGTAATAAATGTAGGAAATAGCGTGGCCGTGCAGTTACGTAACCAAATGGTAATGTTCAGTGTAAGCGAAGACAGGCAGAGCCATGCGTTCAAGTACATGGACGGCCATCTACTCAGCTAGTTACTAGGAAAAAAAAACCCGCAACCCCTCCTGTAAATCCCATTGGACACAATTTCTATTAGGAAATCTATTAGGAATACAATTTCTATTAGGAAAAGTCCCATGGAAGTGTCCCTAGTAGCGTTTTAAAAAAAAATTGAAATAGTTCAATAGTCAATAGTTCATCAGGTGTCTTCATCCTTCAGTGATGGAAGTAATGAGCTAACTGGTGATCTACTCATTGGTGGTTGGGTTTGTATGGAAAAATGATATGGTAAATGGAATGGTAAAACAGTGTATCACGTACTTTAGATAGAAGGTTTATATCTAGACTACCACGTTGGTTTGATGGCAAGGAAAGACTCACCTCTCATCTGGTCTCAGGGTATGACAGTAGAAGTCGGAGCGATTAATGAAGAAACCTGTTCGCTTGACCACGTTCTCTGCTATCATACTCAGACGGTCCAGTACGTTGCACAATTTACTGAGAGAGAGACACAGAGAGAGAGAGAGATGTCTATAGAGGAAGGTCATATCAACATTTAAGATTATATTAAGATTACATATTAAGATGATCCCAGTTTTTTATATTTCCATAGGTGTTGTACTTAGATTGATTTATTATTTTTTGACCTATTGTGATATGCTTATTACATTTCTTTTTTTTTTCAAGGCACTAAGACATACCAAGATTTGTTCTCATCTTCTCATCAGAGTCTCATCTTACAACGACACACTGAGAAGGCCGATCCTCAGTGCAGCACATTTATGCTAACTAGGCCAGCACATGTGTTTGCGACTACCTCTTGGTGTAGCGGGCCATGTCCCAGGCAATGTAGTCGATGCAGTGGTCTGGAGGGAGGAACTGGTTAAGGTTGATCACAGCTGGGTACAGCTCCTCGCTCAGAATCTTCTCATGTTTCCTTTTCTCCCTTTTCTACAGCACAACAAAGAGACATGCATGTAATGTATGTAAGGCTTCTATACTATTGCTAATGAACAGGGGAAAGCGTGAATAGCGCTGTATGGATTTGGATTGAAAGAAACTCATGTTGAGGATGTGAATACAAAAGGAGAATAGCTGCTCAAAAGGTCGCAAAGACGATACAAGAAGATAATAGTCAAACATGTGACATAATTGCATTCACCAAGGCCTATTCAGTCTTCTCCACAGTGAGCTGAGAGAAAATGTGTCTGTGTGTGTTGTGGGCGCGTGCATATCTGTATGTTCATCATTACATTAACATTACATCATATCTAGTGGTGCAAGACCAGGCTCAAATAAAACAATAATAAATAAAATCAAATGAGTGCCTGAAAATGTAGACAATCACAGAGACAGACTTTCTGTGAACTTTCCTCACAATATCTTTGTCCTGATGTGGCAAACCCCCACCTATTTGTATTCCAAGTTCAAGTTAAAACAAATAATATAAATTATTCCTTGAATTAAGGTGGAACTGTCGTCATTGAAATACTTCATGGGGTGTCCTTACTTCCTTGCTAGCATCCAGTTGGACACCCACACTCTCTCTTTGACCTGATCATTATATATCCATTCTGTTTCTCCATGTTCCCCTCCATCCCTCACTGCGCTTCCTTTCATTCCAACATAAGAGATGGAGTGATCACACTGGATGATAATCAGCATAGATGCATCATTTAGCAGCTCACATTCCCGTCCACACGTCCAGCCGTGGCACAGCAACCAGTCAAATTACCACTGCTTTTAATCACCCATTGAGCACAGCACGCATCTCACAGCCTGGTGCGCAAACACACACGCTCTATCAGTGCACATTTATAACTAACACATGCACATACACCGATTAGCCATAACATTAAAACCACCTGCCTAATATTGTGTAGGTCCCCCTCGTGCCGCCAACACACAAGACTCCACAAGACCTCTGAAGGTGTCCTGTGCTATCTGACACCAAGACGTTAGCAGCAGATCCTTTAAGTCCTGTAAGTTGCCATCAGGGACTACCGTTGCCATGAAGGGGTGTACTTGTATTTGTTTAGGTAGGTGGTACGTGTCAAAGTAACATCCACATGAATGCCAGGACCCAAGGTTTCCCAGCAGAACATTGCCCAGAGCATCACACTGCCTCCGCCGGCTTGCCATCTTCCCATAGTGCATCCTGGTGCCATCTCTTCCCCAGGTAAACGACGCACACGCACCCGCCGTCCACATGATGCAAAAGAAAACGTGATTCATCAGACCAGGCCGACCTTCTTCCATTGCTCCATGGTCCAGGTCTGACGCTCACGTGCCCATTGTAGGCGCTTTCAGCAGTGGACAGGGGTCAGCATGGGCACTCTGACCGGTCTGCGGCTACACAGCCCCATACGCAGCAAGCTGCGATGCACTGTGTGTTCAGCCACCTTTCTATCATAGCCAGCATGAACCTTTTCAGCAATTTGTGCTACAGTAGCTCTTCTGTGGGATCGGACCAGATGGGCTTCGCTCCTCACGAGCATGAGCCTTAGGCGCCCATGACCCTGTCGCCGGTTCACCAGGTTGTCCTTCCTTGGATCACTTTTAGTAGGTACTAACCACTGCATACCGGGAGCACCCCACAAGACCTGCCGTTTTGGAGAAGCCATCACAATTTGGCCTTGTCAAAGTCGCTCAGATCCTTACACTTGCCCATTTTTCCTGCTTCCAACACATCAACTGTTCAAGAACTGTTCACTTGCTTCCCAGTATATCCCACCCCTTGACAGGTGCCATTGTAACGAGATAATCGATGTTATTCCCTTCACCTGTCAGTGGTTTTAATGTTGTGGCTGATCGGTGTACACTCACAAGCCCAAATATGCTCTACACAGGCGTAAAAACCAACACGCATTCATGCAAATAGCCATTATTCCTAAGGCTGTCTGTTTCATGCACCCCATGAAATTGTCAAGATGCAGCACTAAATGTAGTAACTGCATGCGATGTGCACCAGGATGCATTCACAGATCATGAACGAAAGCATGCACTCACGCACGTGTACACACACAGAGGGGTGTGTCTAGGTGGGGTGTATGAAAGTGTGGCCACATGCTTGGGCATGTGCGCTCCCAGTCGCTCTCTTCCTCTCTCTATGTCAACATGGCCATTTCAAGCCCAATCACTCCCATGGCAAGATGGACTGTAATGATTTTTATGGTAAGCTGCCATTTTCCTTTCTCTCTCCGTCTCTCTGGGATAAAAGAACGGATGCATAAGCAGGGGGTCCCCTCCCTTACTCCTCATAGTCTACTGATATCACATGGCTGGAGCTTGTGCAGACGGATGAGGTCTGCGATTGGTCCCTCGTCTCATGGCTCCCCTTGCGAGTGACAACGTGAGCATGAAACCCAAGCTACACATAATGTATGACCGTGTGCGTGTGTGTGTGTGTGTGTGTGCGAGAATGTATACAGTAAAATGTCCATGGCATATGATTTCAAAATCTCTCAGAGAGAAGGACCCTCAATCATGAGTAACATTTCTCATGTATGCACATTGTAGCTGTCTTTAAGTATGAGGATTAAAAGGACTAATTGTCATAAAAAGTATAATGTAAAATCAGACCAATACTTTTAGATTGTGAAAATTGGGCCAATGACAGCAAAGGACTGTGGCACCCCCTCTGCTTGTGTCACAGAAGATCACAAAAGCCCTGCTTTTACAACCCTATGTGAACAGACGGACAAAGCCTAGATGATGGAGACGTGGAGAAACAGCAGGTGTGTCCCTGCATGTGTGTGTTTGTGTGTAGTGAGTTGTCATCTTTCATCGCCGGTGTGTGTTTGTGTGTGTGTGTGTGTGTGTGTTTTGGGAGTAATGTTGGGGGAGATCGATATTCAAGGTAGTATTTCAACAGCTGGTAATCACCAACCACCAGGAGAAGCTCGATTTTTCTCTCTGACCAATAAAGTCTCCATAGCCTTGACCAATTACACAATTACAACCCACCCCAACAAATAACAACTTGTTGAGTGATTCAGACCCAACATATTTCATCCAAACACACTTTAACAACAAGGTTGTAGCTCAGGTTCTTAGGAAAGATCCACATATGTGGGTCACATAACTATACAGTTTGTGAACCTCTTAACCCTAACCCAAACCTTGAGTTTTTACCAGGCAATCCTTATTTAATAAAAATAAGTATTTTCTTTATTGAAATAAACGATTTACATTCATTAATTCCATTTTAGAGGAAATTGTGCATTCAATACAATAAAAACAGTTTAAATGGAATTAGTGCAGGTGAAAAAATATGGTTTAACCTTGAATCATTGCATTTTTCTGTCATAATACCGGAAAAAATGAGTCGTGCTCTCATATGGTTCTCCACAGTCTGAATAAAGGGCTTAATAAATAAAATATGTATTTATGAGTGTGTGTGTGTGTGTGTTGTGTGTATGTGTGTATGTTACCTTGACCAGGTTGAGGATGATGATAGGTGAGCCAAATCGCTGCAACATCTGGTCAAAATGGAGGGCAGCTACATGGGCATACGGGTCAGCTTGGTCCACTGAAAGACAGGTCACACTGAATCACTGAGCAGTACATGTTAATCACATAGTAGTTATTATGAAGGCTGGGTCATGAAGGCATTAAGGCCTTAAGAAAAGTAGTAGCAAGTATCTGCAAAATGATATCTTAGGTTTAGTTTCTGGCCATTTTCCACATTGCAAAATGAGCTTTCCTTCAGGTCGTATTTACTTCCATACGCCCCGTCTCCATGTCCTGCTCCTCAGAACTGAAGGCTGTGGTCTGAAACTGAGACAGAGCCAAAGAGAGGAGGCAAGGTAACTTGTTAATGGGGTCAGTCGGTGTTTCATAAGGCCAATATGTAAGGGAAAATAAAAGTAATGGGCTGTGCTGTGGTGCCACACTGAGCCAAGCCAATTTACTTTTAACCACAGCCGCTTGTCCTGCTTCTCATTCAGTGTTTCATGCATTCATATTTTCTCTTCTCTTCCTGCCTGGCACCAAATTGGAGCAGTCAAACAGTCAAAAGGATGGATCAGACGAAATAGGTTAGATCACACTATGTTTTCATTTCACACTCCTCTACTCCGGACTTGAGAGGTGAGAGTATGAATCAACTTACAAGAAAGTGTCCTCTGAAAGATAGGTGCCACTCCCCAATCATGGCAATCATAAAGACATTGCATACTTGTGTAGGAGGTGGGAGGCGGCAAGGCAAGGCCGATGCATTGTATGATGTGATCTACTGTATTCTGCATGCACAGGCCTTGGTCTCATAACCATGTAGCTGACCTAGATTTGTTTAATGGGAGTCATTCTAGGCAGCTAGCTTCATAATCACGCAACTATTTAGTTGGAATTGAACATGCCTGAATTATGTGTCTGGTTTTAGCTGTGCCTGACTCTGAATTGATGAGGGTTGGAGTCAGCTTCACAATATTCAAGGCTGTGGAGTTCACAATGAAACAGATGTAAAAAGGGCATTACTGTAGATAGATATATCACCACCACTAAGCAGAAAGGCATCAAAATGCTGTCCACCACGGTACTGTGAATTCCAGAAAGGAAAAGTCGAGTTTAAATATGAATCCCGTGTTTTTTCTTCATCTGCTCCAATCAGTGTCAGTTGGAAAATGTCAGATAAGGACTGACTTAAAGCCAAACTGGGATTAGGATGATGAGGTAAGTTGATCCGCACGGGGATCTTAGGGACACGCTCGGTGTCTCTACCTCACGCAGGTAAATGTCATCCAAGGATGAATTAAAGGGCAAACAGGGAAAAGATAAGATAAGATAATTTAATACAGTCCTCGTACACATGCATGTGCACATGCTGCGTGCCCACTCAAAGGCACACTCATGCACACACAGTGCAGTCTCCATTGTCATCAATCTCAGAGACCTGATCCCCCTCCCTCCAGCCCTGGTTTCGCTTTTTATCCCGCTGGACTCATAATGAGACAGAAGAATGGATAAAGAGATGAGAAGCGAGAGGGGGGCGGTCTGGCTTCACCTTTCTCTTCACTCTGTGATTTTTAATGCATTTAAAGCAATGATAACATAGTGAAAAGAAAAATGAGGTAGCCATTCTCAATATTGGGTGTGGCTAAGCATTACAAGAAGATATGTCTATTTTTTATAGACACCTTGCCTAGCTTAAAATAAACAGACAGAACTTTAGTCTGCAACTGTACATGTCAGTTAAACAGAGGGTCAGTTTCATAAAACTAGTGAGTGATGGAAATCTACTGTAAGGAACTAAAGTTTAGGATTAGGCTGGAATCCAATTCAGCACATCCACATTTGCCATTTGGTGGATGCTTTTATCCAAAGCGCCTTGTAGTACTGTGTATGTACACATTTGTTAATACTGGCGGTCTCAGAGGCAACTGAACCCCTGCTCTACACATTAAGCTATACAGGACCATATCCCCTTGTCTTCTTCTCTTCCTTTCAGTCCAAACCATATCCCCTTTTTCAAGTAAGCTCCTCTGATATTCTGTGCAAGGGCCAGTAGTTAAGACAAAAAGGCCAAAACATTTCCCTCAGAACCTGGGCAGCCCTGTCAATCTCTCCACCTTTTTCATACAAAATAGGCAAGGATTTTTGTTCAACAAATGAGTTGATGTGAAAACAAGAAAGGCATCTAGTGTATTAGCAGTAGCCTTACATCGTATTGGGGGTTTGGGCATCATGGTGGAGATGTCCTGGGACCAGTAGAGAGGTACTGAACCTCGCACTTGGACGTAGGAGGAGTAGCTTCCCGCCGTGAACGACATAACTGAGGCGTCGTGGATGATCTGCTCTGTCTCCACCTCGTTGGCTACGTCTCCCTGAAAACAACAGAACACAAAACAGGAAGGAAGCATTAAACCAAGGTGTTGCATCAAGTATCTCGCCAAATAAACTATGTGCCAAAGTGGATAAAGTGGATTCCACTTGGCTCAAGTGTATTTTTTATTGAACTCATATAAATCATGTTTCTCCCATGGACTAAACTAGTAGTGAAGATCTCCTAAACACTAGTACCGCCAAGACGGTTGGGTTTTTCTGTTGCAAATATCTCTGTTCAAATAAACGAGTATGAGGCCCCCAGTCCATGACTGTGTTAATTTTATTTTCACAAGGTTTGCAGGTCCTAAATCAAAAGACAAAATATTTCTGAGCCGTTATATCTATGACCGCCCTTGCCCTTGACCGCATTAAGTCTATATACCACATTATTACCATATAAGGACATTTTTTTTCATTTTGACGGGGGTTTTCACGCGCCTTAGGATACTTAGCAATATTTATTGTTTTTCTTCAATAATTCCCTTTGTTCATAGTGTAAAATCTCAATACGAAACACAGAGCAGTAGCCTATTTGAATTGCGTCAGCATTGTCTGCTATATTGCCTGCTATTTGAGGATCAAGAGGACGAAGAGAGAGAAGATGAAGAGAGCAAACCGAAGACTAAATGTAGAAGAGGCTTTGGCATTGTTTCATGAACTGGGTGAAGGGGAATCTGATGGTGGAGAAGTCTCAGACTTGAGCGATGTGGACTGGAGCGAGGAGGAGTGTTGGTCTGATTCCGGCTATGAGCCAGCGGGACCCCGGCATAAAAAATCCAAACCTAACAACGCTGCCCCTGTTCTGCCAGCTGTGTCATCTAGTGCCATATCCACTCCATTGGTGCCAGGTAGGCATAGGTTATTATTTTTTCATGTAGGCCTATGTTATTTTGGGCATAGGGCTAGGTTGAATTAGTTCACAGTCAGGTAGCTGCAAAATGTGCCATCCACACCCGTGCCTGTGCCAGAGAGAGCATGCACTGCTTCTCCGAGTCCGTGCACCACAGCGCACCATAGAGGATCCACTGAGCATTTCTCTGTATGTTGGACAGGGATACAATGATGACAGCTTGCTCTAATTTCTATTTCCGGTCGGTGTTGACGTGGTGGATCAGATGGCTCGGCTCTACTCTGTAAAAGGGGCTACCCGCAGATGGCCCGTGTTTTGCAACATTCTGGACCTGCCTGCCATCAACGCGATCTTGTAAAAGAAATGCACAGGGAACGGCATCACCCGAAGAGCCTTCATCCTCCAGCTGGTCAAGGAGCTGAGAGAAGACCACATGTGCGTCAAGGCCAGTCTGTAATTTAGTTATTATTTTTTTATTTTCTCAAATCTATGTTTTTCTTAAAGTAACTCCCCCCGCCACCCACACACACACACATATATAAGAAAGAAGCAGCAGGTTAAATTAACCCCCTGCGATCACCCTGACTCATCTCAATCATCCTGGTACCCCTCACCCCTGCCTCCACTAGTTATTCTTCCCCGTTGTCTTGGCAACTGTTGTACCTCGCAGTTGGCTCCTCTTTTGAGGAAGCGGGTCCCGGCAAATTTGCTGGAGCGCCTGGCAATGAGGGTGACATGAACCGGTCGGCCATAGATCAGAAGCTCTGTAGTTGGTGGGTAAAGGAGGAATACTAATACACCATTCACAGAGGCATTATACAAGTACATCCTCGGACACACACACACACCTACAATACATATTCTTCTTTTCTTTGTTATTTTGCCGCATCTCCGATTGTCTCCCATCTTCCCCACAACACTTCATAGCCTTTTTTCCAACCTTTCATTTGCTATCCTTCTGGTTTTTTAACATTTTTACAATATGACTACTTCACTTTCTCCTCATGACCTGTCCATAATATTTACAAATGTCTGTCTATCCGCAAAGTCTCTCTATTTTGCAACCAGCACAGCTCAATCTCAGATAACAGCCCTGGAAGCCGAATAGCTTCCATGAATTGTCTAAATTCAGAGCGCCCACACAATGTCACTGTGATAACGTGTTGCCTGATAAGAGAAATGACACTGTTCTGAGCAGTGTTGACTGTAAACACCAGCTCAGCTGCATCAGTCTGTTGCATCTTACTGTGCAACACTACAGCAGATAGATATTAAGATATTGACACAGCACCTGTCATACAAGTATCAATTCATGAAGACAATGATAACATTTCAATGATTAAGATGTACATTTTTGGACTGAAAGCAAAGAGCCAACATATTTCCCCTGCTGTGTGATTTATGGGAGGGGAACTTGATGGAAAATGATTGAAATCTTTAGAATGGGTAACCTAAGGCAGCTCTTTACGATAATAAATCAGACTGTTTACTCAGCTCTATCCATGCCCCAAGCACCTGGGCAGCAGCAGCAACCCATGCATCAATACCCCCCGCCCACACACGCACACGCACACGCACACACACGTAAAAGCAACAGACACAGCAAATCTTCTGATTCCCAATCAATCTTGATGTGACCATGATGAAAGGATACTGGACTGGCCACAAAAGCCGTGGATAATGTACATGAGCCAATCGTGATGCACTGTGTCCTTGACCCGTTCCAGCAGCTTCCCGTTCCACACGTACTTGAAGTACGGCTTGTTCTGGAGGCCGTAGACCACTGTGGCGGAAGAGTAGGAACACATAAAACCGTTGGATCATCTTACCAAACTAGGATTACACCAAATGTTCAGTTAGACAGTAACAAACGGAAAACAAGTCTTAGCTGAGATGACGCAGGCTACTGAATAAAAGCATATTCAGACACAGCAGTCTTCAATGATCTATGTTGTCAGTGGCATGGCATTTCCCCCCCATGCTTCTGTCTGACTGGCCCATAAGGAAGACAAAAAACTTGAAACAAAAAGATGTAGCCAAACTCTTTTTTTATTGCGAGGTGTGATGGCTTCTGAACGGCACTTTTTTTGCATTGAATCATTTGGATTCAACACTAAATGAAGTCAAAGATTTATGACCACAGAAAAACAAAACCTCTTTCTCCAGGACACCAGCCAGGAAATTACCTTGCGTGGGCAGCCCCTCATCCTCAAAGATGTCAAAGCTGTCCTGCTTGCTGTGCGTGTGGACCTCTTCCTCGGTGGACGAGGCCGCCACTGACCCCAGCTCACAGGGCCTCTGCAGCAGAGTCAGGTTGTACTGCAGCGAGTGGCTCAGGTCATAGCTGTAGCTGCAGGGTACAATGGCAATGTCATTTAAAGCAAGCACAGTCTGTACAGTTCAACGGCACATTTGTGGTTTGGGCAAGGTAAAGACAGTGAGCTAGCAAGTGCAAATATCAGCCATGATTCATGTCAGACAGGGTTGTGAACTCTGACAGGTAAATCTTTGCTATAACTTTTACTCTTTTATTCAGTAGGTGCGGCTCAGAATGATTTTCTCAACTGCTGTAAACCATCATGAAATTTGATAGCACAATGGTAAATTAAATTAAAGTATAACAGAAGTTTGCTGGCACACAATTATAGAGGAGTGAAGCGTCTCACCCCTGGCTGACTGCCCTGAATTTGCCTCTTAATGGCAATTGCAAAAAAAATTCATGCAAAACGCTGGATCATGTCAAATAGTATTAGTAAATACTATTGGTGTAGTAAATCTGAGCAATCTACTTGTTGCACCAGATTGTTGCAGTTTACAGCATCCAGATTTAGATAGTGTCAGGTAAGTTGTGACTGACAGAAAAGCACACTGAAGTGACTTTCAGATACTTTCTTGTGATTGCCTAAAGGTAATGTTTTAATCTTTATTTTAACATATACTTTTATCCAATTCCAAAATGTATTTTATCTGCTGTTGTTTTTATTGTAAAGCGCTATATAAACGCAATGTATTATTATGTTTTGTCCTATGTGGTAAACCCATCCTAAGCAGGTTAAAACAAACAATACAAAGTATTTGCAAGAATTATAGTTTTTTTTATCCAGGCCTGACTCAAACACACCAGCTGGAGTCAGTGATGAGGAGTTCAACTCAAACTATAGACGGAGAGACTCCTTGGAACAGACTGAAGTAAAAACAATAAGGTAAGTTGGTAAAATATAACATTTAAGCTCTAACTTTAATATTTGTCCATGGCATTTGTCGTTCTGTGTGTCCCTTTTGTGTTTACAACCACTTGCAGAAAGAAATAAGTCAAAAATAGTACATAGATATTATTACGCAACCACTTCTACTCAATACAATAGGTGCTAGAAATTAGCCGCTAAAGGAGAATCTCAGCTCAAAAGGGAAGTTTACTCTATGAATACTGTAGAACAGGCACAGCATACATACAGTATACTTCCTGTGACACATCGTAAAAAGGTGGGCTCATTACTAGCCCGGCTTACCTGAAATAGAAGTTGCTGGATAGGTCCACGTTCTGAAAGATTCGCACATATCTGGGAGAGAGACAAAATTCACATTTGAAACACAGAATCTAGAAAAAGTGTTTTTTACTGATAGAGTGGTAGTGTTTTGGTGTAGTGGTAGTTTTTTTCAGATTATACCTGAAAATATGAGCGATAAAACACTTGAGCAAGGAGGAAGGAGAGAACGAGTACCTTGCCTCATCAGGGTGCGTGACCCTGACCGAGTCATTGGGGATGTAGTTCATGCTAGTGTCTTCAATTTTGTAGATGGAGTGGCCACCGATGTCAGCCATCTTTCTGCGCTTGGTGATCAACACAATGTAGTACCCCTCAAGGAAACGCACAAAACCTGCCAGGAAAAGAAAAACCAACACATGAAAATATGTGAGATCAAATGACAATCACAATAAATACTTTCTTTAAAAGGACACTTATTTGGCAGTCAACCTTTCAACTGCAAATATATCTACTGTGGCCTTGGAGACGCAAACAAGAGAACAGGTGAATTTATGAAGTTACAGCATATTGAACATATGCTGTAACTGTGATGCCCGCAACACACTCCAATCCAATTCTTTGGTCTTACATAATAAAAACCTGGTACGCAAACATAGTCAATGATTTGCTTTCAGCTTCCAATGCACTATATAATGTATGACACAATATATGATGTCGGTCATGCCTTTTTTTAATGGTCTGATTATATTAGGGATATTAATCAAGGCCTGTACATTACATAAGTGAGCCTGCCAGACATGCCGCTAAGATTAATCTCCTGTCAGCTGGACTGTGGGTCATGGAAACAGTTTTGCAACTGAATAAAATCAGCACTGCAGCAGCCCTCTAACATGTGGACTAGTTCGCATCATGGATTCCCCAGTACCAGAAATCAAACGATCATCTCTGCCTGCTTTTCATGTACAAAAACATTAATGTAGACATATATGAACATAACATCCATGGATCCAACAACCAATGTATACAAAAATAGTGAGCTCAAAGACAAGGACTGAGAATAATCCAATAAAAATTGGTTTAAATATCTCTGTCCCCATGTTTGCAAAATTTGACCAATGTGTGGTCCTTTCTTTATCAGTACAATATAAAACATCTAGGCGTCACTACACTGCATGTGCTCCGCTCAGTGCTGGTTGAGAATACTAAAAAGATAACGGTAAGATTCAGATGGTTTCATACTTTTTCCATCCCAGTCTGAACACGTACAGTTCTGGCCAAGATTACTCAGCATTTTATGCAAATAATGTACAATATCTTCTGAAATAAGAAGATATTGTACATTACCTGCATAAAATGCCATTAATCTTGGCCAGAACTGTATCAGTCTGTCAAGGTTTATAAGCTGTACTATGTAATATCTGCTTTAATCCTATAAGCCACTTGTGTCATGGGTCCATGTTTGTTGAGAGAGAAGAGACCATACAGTGGTGTCTGGGTGTTTGCGCCTAAAATGTTGTCCCAGAGTATGCCATTTATTGCATTTCTACATAATTTCACATGACACCAAGTACCATACTCCTGTCCTTTTTGAAGATGCAAGAAAGAAAGTACATTTACATGAATGTATCATTTGTTTCTGTGTTGTTTCTCCATCTATTGCAGCTTTACTTCATTCTTTCCTTTCTCCCATCCTTACATCAAACCTTTAATGTTTGGACATTTTTATATTTCAATTACATGAGGAACCACAAGGTCATTCAGTTGGAATGAGTGCCGCTTAAAAGGGTTAGTCACATGTAAGATATGCCTATATTCATTTCCACTATTATGCTTGACATTTACATTTGATATAGTTTTAAAACATTATGAATTGTCAGTCTCTCTGTTAAGGGCCAAATATGACTCATTTGCGATTACATATTGATTCAGTTGATGCGGTGTTGATGGACAAATTGTATGCTAGTTCACTGGGCTAGTTCATTGTGTTTCTTGTTGCCAGAAGTAATAAAAAATATACTAACATAACATAACACAATAGTAATCATTATATAGTAGGAGTTCAAGTGCCAGTCAAGGGGGCTCTCAGGGTACACTGTACTGGCCACACTCTTTTATTGTGTGTGACTCAGTGACATTGCCAAATAGTTGCTTGTGAAAGGAGATGACATCATGGATGTGGAAAAAAAGCAGAATTTTGCCACTTAGGCAGGGGATGTCAGAATCTGTCTGTGTCAGCGTGACCAACCCATCGCCAGCTTCAAGGATGACGCCTCTGAATTCCATCTTCAAAACATGCCATTATAATACCACTGATTTTATCTCATCATATATATATATGTTACTCCTATGCCCTAAGAGAGTCTGGCCTAAATTAGTTGTCTCCCCTAGACAGAAATGGAAACGTATACCGCTCTATAAATTCACACAAACTCACACCAATGTAAAGCTCATTTGAGGATGAATTGCAAAAAGGGGAGAAAGTGTTTGTGACAGTAAGCAAGATTTATTTTTATTTTTTTATTTTTCTAGTTGGAGCAGTTTTTGATGGCAGTAGTATGACATGAAGCTCATTACATCACAGATTGTTCATCAGGTTCTTTGTTATCTGGTGTGGCAGACTGGGGGGGGGGTGGGTGAGGCGTAGGCTGGATGCAGGGATAATCAGTCCACTGACTCAACTCTCTCCTGGATCCAGCCTACGCCTCACCCACACCCCCCCCCCCCCCCAGTCTGCCACATCTGGCTTTGTTAAAGAGTCATTCATGTTCATAAATACTGATTGAATGACATAGGAATACATACATTCTTGACTTCAGTGTTACTCCACTTTCTCTTTCATCTAGAAAATACTCCAGTATACAAACTGTATATATACTGTGAATGCTTCATTAGTGTCTTCATTTAAGAAATGAAAAAGTACAATTGTTTGTGTATTATGTTTAATTAGATTGTGTTTATCTATTATGATGTGAGATCAGACCACATTTTAGAAGCAATTAATGCAGAAATCCAGGTAATTTCAAACAGTTGACTGCATGTTTCTGAGACAGACAAATGGTATGTTCGTGGTGTTCACCATCCCAGTATGTAGGTTAGGGCTGAAAGAGGATAAATGTGACATTCACGGTTCTGTCATACCAATTACATCCCATACAGGGAACCGAGGTACAAACATGATCAAAGGATGTACACGCTCTGCCACACAGGATAACGCAGGTGCACAATAGAGTGGTCATTACAGAAAGTGAGCTTTTCTTTGAACACAACCTTGTCTTTCATATATAGAGCATCAGAAATCAAAACAGCACCAGGCAAGTAATCACACTCTACAGAAATAGAAGGGAAAAAAAGAGAGTTCTCTATTACTCAATTATTGCTTTGGACATTCTCTCAGGTCTCTCTCTCTCATCTTGATTTCTTTGACATCTCAGCCAACATGATTATAAAAAGGGCCCATGGGACACACACACTGCTTTTGTGGAGTAAAATGAGGGATCAGAAGAAAGAAGCTAGACACCTTATTTCCTGTGAACGAGTCATTTGTTTTGGAAAGGGGACTTGTTATCGTATTGCTTCAACCGGGCCTCTGATGGCTGCACCTTGTCCAAATGAGAGTTGAGATGAGATGATGAGACTGTCTGCCACGCCTTGGGTCAAGAAAATGTCTAGACAGGCGACACTACTAATGTGTATGAGAAAGCGTAATACACAATGTTATATAGTGTAAATAGTAATTAGGTCTGTAAGTGACACAGTGACAGTGGAATTAGCTCTTTTGTCAGAAGCCAATCAAGAGACTAAATACTGTGTTACACTGTCATTTCACAGTTCACCAAGCTCAGTGTGGCAGACTGGGGGGAGGGAGTGGGTGAGGCGTAGGCTGGATCCAGGAGAGAGTCGAGTCAGTGGACTGATTCTCCCTGCATCCAGCAAGGCTGCGGCCAATTAAGGCTGATTGCAGCCGAGCCTTTTAACCTGAGTGTGCATGTGTGAGCGAGAGCGGTTGTGTCAGTGTGAGAGGCTGACGTGGTGAATGACTGAGTCTGACAGGCGATCGAGAGGATCGGGAGTCGGACTATGGTGCAGGGGAAAGAGCCAGCAGAACCAGCAGCAGCGACCGAGCGAGGTCCGCGGCTGGGTTGCCGGGACGGAGGCGAGGTGCGCAAGGGGGAGAGACAGAGTGGGGAAGCGTCCGTCAACCGCGGGGACGACCGACCGAGGTCTGCAGAGGATGCAGCCAGGAGCAACCTGGAAGGGCTGCCCAGTCGGGGTTGGAGCAGGACGCTCCTGGAAGCCTGGCAGACTGGCAGCCTTGGTGCTCCGCGGCTGGCCTGCCGGGAGAGAGGGAGGTGCCCCCGCCGAGGGAGACGGCGCTAAACACCTGCCGTCGACACCGGGTCGTATTATTGTTGCTCTGCTGCAAATAAAACGGCCCTGCTGGCCTGTTAACTCTGCCTCCTGCCTTTGTCTCTGTCTGTCAAGGACCCGGTATCGTAGCAAGTTGCTACACTCAGTTCCACAGACACCCAATGAAGGAAGGGGGTAGCCTGAGGTCTTTTTCTTCATTTCTTGTCTTTTCTTTTGAAGACTGCTACATGTAACAGAGTCTCATTAAGATAGCGCTGTGAAATCAGTTGTGATGACACAATTTAGTACTTGTTATAGGCCTGCTTTGTGCTTTCATTTAGTCTAATTACATGTATTTTGGGAAAGCAGCGGGAAAGGAATGTAATGGGAAATGGGAGTGGGGATGTAATGAAATCTGCCAATGGAAAGCTTCTCAAGGGGCTGCAGAATGTCGCACTGATCATGTAGCATTGGCCATTGTGACACATGATACAAATACAAGTTACCTTTAATTCCTTTAGATACACCACAGTCACTGGAAACAAAACTGATCTCATGCCCAGGTGGTAAATGTATGATTAAATAACCTCACCACAACCAATATCATTTGTGCCATTAAGCACCTGTGCTGTATTCCTACATGGACTTGGTCAATATTTTCAATGAGGAGGAGAGTGACCAGAAGGTGGAGGGGCCTTTCTTACCCACAATGCCGTAGGCTGAGACAGCCCTAGACAGGCCTGAGGAGCCCTTCTGGCTGATCTTGGTGCGGTTGCCCAAGTCCAGGCGCCCAAGCAACTCCCGGACCTCCCGCTGGCTGTACACATGCTAGACACAGACACACATGCACAAAGCTGTAAGCACTATTCTCCTTTATTAATGTAAGCCTATTTTACTTAACTATACAAGAAAGCCTGTATTTTTCCAAAGATAAGCTGTTGCTTGTGAGAGACCAACTTTGGACTAATAATTTAAATCAGAAACCACTGAGACTTGAACAACTGAAGCCTTTCCTGTACAATAATCAGTAAAAGACCGAAAGCCCTTTTCCATCAGTACCCGCAAATTATCTACAAAAGTATTTAGATTGATCTTCGTTAAGGCAATTAAGCCTGAAATAGATTAACTGCTATCCAAATCCCGTCTGCAAAACTGCAATGAAAAACCAAATTGCACTGTTTAAATTGCCTTTACTGGGCAATTAGTGAGGTTTTTCCATTCAGTGTAAAACCTTTACTCACTGCAGTATACAGAATATAGCATATATATACACACAACGCTGCATTGCTTCCATACAAAGCAAGAGAAAGTGAAAGATGGGATTTCGTTTCCCGCTTCAAAACTAATCACCTCCAGCTCTTCGTGATATTCTCAAGCATCCACACACTGCTCATAAAATACTGTACAATGCCATTCTACAAAAGCCAATCAAATGAAAATAATCATTGAGTCTAATATCTACAGAAATGAGAGCGCGGGGTGATGAATACTTAGTAACGGATACTTTACACAAACAAACCCATCATAATCATAATCACCCACAACGAGAACAAACAAATCAACTCCCGGCTCATAGATCGTGGTAATGAGCAGCGGAGAGGAAAAGGAGTTGCATTCAGTTCTCATCAGCTAAGCTGTCACCCACAATACACTTGGGGGAGGGTGAGTGATTACACAATTTCTCCCCAGGCGTACTGTACTGTATTACATAAGAATATACATGAGCACTGTACGAACTGTGGTGAAAGCTCAGCGCTCACCTTATCGTCAATTATGACCAGGTCCCTGGGTTCTGTGCGGTCGATCTTCAGGACGCGGTGTTTGGTCTGGGCTTGATTGCTCCCGACCAGAAAATACCTCTGGAAAGAAAGAGTAAAATCACACTCGATGCAGACGTAGGAACAAGGGCCTTTGCAACGTAGGCTACATAGTTGCTTCTGATAAAATCCGAACACTATAGATAATGACATAGTGGTTGCTTGTTTTCTGCATCATTAGCTTAATCGGTAGACATTCAAATTAGATCCAGTCTCTGTAACCACTGTGGAACAAGAGCTCGGGACAATAGTCAAACCTACTTAGGTATCTCAGGCAAGACATAGTTTTCAAGGTTTAATAGACAGACATAGTGTTTGTATTATCACAGGTGCACTGTACAGTACGTCTTGTTAGTTTTTCAGGTAGTTTTTTTCATAAGGGTGTGAGATTTTCTCTCCGCAATGAGACACTGTGTTAGAACTCCACGTAGCAATAGCTTGTCAAATTATACAAAAAAAAAGTCCAGGCAGATAATGCACGATTTCAACTGCTTGTGAATTTGCACTGGAATTAGAGTAGCTACTGTCCAGAGAACATGCAAGCACAGCATCTATTTGATCATAAGGCTACATTCTAAAATGTACCTTGTAAAGATGTGTCCTGTTTGGATGTCTCTTTCATGCAAGTCATTATTTTTCTCACATTGGATTATAAAATGGTGCAAGGTTCTCAATCCGCCACAGGACATCCAGTTCGAACACCATGTATCGATACGGTGAGGAACCATTAGGCCGTTTTGTCCTGTTTCACACTACCCAGTATCCCATAGAGCCCTCTTTGGCTCACAGTAGTTAGACAGTCTGGATATCCACTAACCAAAGAAATGGTCTGAGAGGAGACAGTAGGGAAAAACTATAACCCAAGCTTTGCTGAATGTTGTCCTTACTGCCTTAAGTGGTTTTGAGACATGATGATTGCCATCACGCTCTGTTATACCTCATCTTTATTTCAACATTGGTGTAATCTTAATCATTGTACTGAGAAATAAAACTGTGTTGGGAATAAAAAGACAACATGCATCGATGGGGAAGAAGGTCACATAAGAGGTCTTCTCTCAGGAAAAATAAACTAGGCTAGGCTAATATCACTGATAGTAAAGTGAAATGTGTATACCAAATATGCACATATCAAACTTAAATAAACATTTAAAAGTCTTTTTGTCAGACAACATGTAACAAAATGAACTGCCCATGGAGGTGCAAAGCAAAGCTCAGTAATAGTTCACTTTATGTAGGTCATTAGAAATCCTCAAAATTGGGACACTCTCTTAAGTGAATAAATTGACTGAGGTCCAAATGTTGGACCGGGTACATTATGACATTATTTGTTGATCTGTTGCCGAGTTGAGCCTCTTTTTCTCACTTAAAATGCATTGAATTGTGAGACTGGGGCATACCTTGAGGAGCAAACCATGATAATCTCTCTTATGCTGCCATCTAGTGTCTCAACAACTACTATAACACTACTCAGAATCCCAGCTCTCCAGCCTTCTGTTATACATACCTTTCTTACACCACTCATCTTTTGAAATCCATTACAATAGTCTACATTATGAACGTTATCTAAAGCATCCGAGATTAATATATGGTGGCAATATAATAACCTAGAGGTTACAGAAGCAGGAATACCAAGACCAGCAGGAAAAATGTGTGTGGGGCAAGTAAATGAGCAACACTCTCCAGTAATGTTACATAGAACTAGATTGTAGACCAAGTACAGAATAACCAGACGTTCTGGAGATCATGATTAGGCAATCATAACACCAACATATTATATATCGGCTGAGACTTACGGCTCTGGTCTCGTACAGAACCATCCTCTGGATACCGCTGATGAGAGCCGCTGACTGAGGCATGATTACGATATCTTGAAACTTGTCACACTCTGGGAGAAACAGCTGTATATCTGTAGAGGGTGAATGCGGAGACGATACGCAAATCAACGAGTGTGCATTAAAAATGACTAGGTACCTAGGTTGAGGTAGCTAGCCCTGATTACTTAGCAGGTATGCATCGTTTTGGCCCTCAGCGTTACCCAAGCTAACTGCTTACCACTAGCTGCGTTATCAACACATTCTCAGCCAGTTGCTAATATGCATTTCCTCTGAGTATCAAGCTACTCTTTAGAGCTTCAGACCACGAAAAAAAATCAAAAATGCTTGCACATTGTCAAAGTTGTTTAGGCTAACATAATGCTAATGCTAATCGTCGTGCATTTGTTTCGGTCAGGTGACTGTCACGAACAGCGAGCGTCCTCATTTCCTCAGCTGATACGGATCCTCGCACAGTCAAAAAGTTAGAAGACATGAAAAAGCGACACACTATATATTAGATATTTGACGTATTACCTGTGTTTTTTCTAACTCCTGCCACTGGATAGTTGACATTTAGTCCTACTTAAAGTGTTTAAAACCTGCATTTTAGTCATTCTTTTTGGATTCTGTGGACAACCAAACTCCTGTCCCTTTAGTTGGGTGGTTGCTATGGTTACCGTATTCGGTAACAGCTATTAAACTTAGCTAACTGATCAACAAACGCTTGTTAGGAGTTGGTTAATCATTTAGGTTAGGAAACATTAATAAGGCATTCCTGGAATGCTAAAAAATAACGGTGAGTAAACTTCCAGCAAGCAGGCTAACTGTTCAGCACATTGTTAAAGGCAATCCAGGTGGCCACTTAACTTAAGTCGTTAGCGTTAACGTTAGCTATGTTAGAAGAAGAACCTAAATTATGCTTAATTAACGTTAGCATTAAAACAGAAGTCAGCTACGTTATGGCAGATGTCTTTCGTTGTTATCTTTGTATTTTTTAATTCATCATATGTACATCATTTACAAAGGCTGAAAATCATACCCTCAATTAGTTCATATGGACACCTTTGTGGATAACCTAAATGAAGATGAAGTTGAGAGAGGGACTCTTCTTGCCAAACCCACCTGTTTCATCATTGTAGGGAAGCCGGTAACTCACTTTCCATTTCTCTATCTCTCTCTGTCACACACATACACACTATTTCTGCAAAAATGCACAGTAATGTCAATAATAATATAATTCAGCTATAGCATATTGCAATTTGAACTTTAAGATGATCATGAATCCTTTGTGGCAGGGTGTTGGCAAATCCACCTTGGCCAAAAAAATAGCTGAGTCCTGGAAGTGTATCTTGATTGATGGCAAGTACATATAGTTTTTTTTCTATCTCAAGCTATCTCAACTCAGTGTCTATGTAAAATATTCTAGATGTGTCTGAACATTTTATATAATATTACAGATACAGAATTGCTGAATACACACATCAAAGATCAAACAAAACAAGGCATAGAGGTGAGTATTATAATTTCCAATTACAGGACAGTAGAGTTAAATGTCTTGTTGCTCTAAATGTCTGTTTCATCTGTTATGTATAGTCTATAAAGGCCCTTGAGTTGTCTGATCTCACCATTTCAGCTCTTGGAAATCTTAGCTGAGGGGAGAAGTATTCCAGAAGACATGGTTCTCCAGTTGATTACTGCCAGGCTTAACTCACCAGATGTAGAGCACTATGGTAAATCAGCTAACCCAAAGTTCATCTAATCATATCATGTATTTGATTCAGTACAGGCATCAGGTATCAAAAGTATGTTTGAATTCCTCAAAAGTAAAGCTTGTAGGGCCTAATACATTTTTAAAGAATGGGTGAGTTGAATGACTAGCAGTAACAGCACTCTGAGTAATAGGACAGCATGGTACAGTTTTGTTAGCAGTGAGCTGTCATTACTCAAACACCAGTATGGGAGCTCTGCCATTGCTTGTATTTGATAGTACGGTGTGTTGTGGTACAGGCTACGTACTGAGCTGCTTGCCCTTCATGTCGGAAGACTGTCTGAAGATACATGAGCAGATTGAGCTGATCAAAAACCTCAAGCTATCACCTGATTTCATCATCAACATAAAGGTTACCCATGTTTCCTCTGTTAGACTTGTGCAGTGCATATTTTTTATGTTTTGTATGCAAAGACATTGATTGATGTTCTAGGTATTCATGTCATGGTTTTGATTTTGCAGGAGCTAACTGATCAGAGTCAGCAATATCTCTATTTTTAATCTCATTGGCATTTTGAAAGTTCAAAAGATTTTGTCAATGTGTGAGTGGGTTGATTATGAACTTAACACTCCCTTCTTTCACCAGTGTGCAGACAAGGACCTGATCCAGAGATTGTCAGGTCTGAGGCAGCACCCAGAGACAGGCCAGGTGTACCTCAGGGAACAGTGGAACCCTGAGAAGGTGGACGCCAAGAAGGAGGCCAACAGAGAGGAGGATCTAGTGGGGGATGAGGAGGAGCAAGTATGGCTCATAGGAAAAACGCCTTTTGCCTATCTTCCTCCTCTTTATTGTTATTGTTATTTATGTACTATTACATTTTCAGTTCCTTTCCCTAGATTGCCATTCATATTAAATTCATGCACAGTGAAATATCTGACTGTCTAGCAGTCACATTGAAACCTTTAACACCTAAGCTGTCAAGCCAGGGATCTCCTATGATACTAATAGCTTTTGTTTATTTGGTTGTTTCGGGTGAGAAGGAACTCCAGAAGGATATTATCGACCAGATGGTGTGGATGCAGGAGAATTCAGCTGGAAATGCTTCTCTTAGGATCAACATGTACAAGGATACCATGCTCAAACCCCTGGAGGTGAGTGCCTTCCTTTTGATGAACGGACGGACTCAGCCCGATCCACAGACCCGCCCCCACAGTTACCCAATTTAAAGTTATATTCTGCTCTAAAAAATCATATGAGAGGTAAAAAAGTAAAACTGTCCAGTGAATTGCCCCACTGACAAAATTAAATGTACTGTTCACAGGATGAAATGTTTTTTTCAAGCCCTCACTGAATCACACAAGATCACTTGAATCAGGTTTGATTCAAATAGTGGTTTATTGATCACTATTAACCTTTTAACCTGTTAACCAAATTATTGTAAGGTAACTTTATTGCTATTCTTTCAGGACTATATGGCTGACCACAACCCCTTCTACCTGTTTGAGCTGGATGGAAACAATAGGCCTGAGGAGCTGCACTTGGTAAGACTTACCATACCAAGGGGTAAAAGGCTGACTGCAGGGAGTATGCATAGCAGAAATCAAATAATCCTGCATATAATATGCTGCTGAAATGATTGTGCCCCTACAGTGAGTTTACATTAGCAGTTATTGTTGGTCTAGTTAGGACAGCATGATGTGTTTATTCATTCTCAGGTGTTGATGTCAATGTGTTGATTGCTTTGCCTCTAGTCAGTAATGTCCCGTCTAGGATCCATGGCAGTGAAGCGTGTCTCCGTTCCTGTTCTCCTCCACCAGAATGATGAGGAAGAATTGCTAGATGAGCTTGACACGGTCTGTCATCAAAGACTGTTATCAGTACTTAATGTAATATAGGAGAAGGAAAGTTTGAGCCGTGTGTAGAGGTGCTGCTAGTAGAAATACAAATCAGAAATATATTTTTCTGGTAACCTGGGATTGATTGGAAATGTTTAACTTATCCTAAATTGATTTTTCCCAACCTAAAAATCCACACTCTCTCTCTTTTCCAGGAGGAGTTGCTAAGAATTGTGTCCTCCTCCAGAGCAGTGGCCCCTGGCTTCAGGTGGAGGAGGAGCCGCTGGGGTAGAACATGTCCTGTAGCTCTGAAAGAGGGCAAGATCATTCAGGGCAAGCCTGATTTATGTGTGGGGTGAGTGATCTGTTGTAGGATGTGACCAGGACAGTAGATACTAGACTAATAGACTATAATAGATAATAGACTCTTGTCAATGGCTGATATGAAATTGTATACTTTTATCAACACCAAAATGTACATTTTCTCATCATATGGCACTGCTAGAAAAAAAGGAGAAGCCCCCTGTGGGTTTGCCATGTGTGCATGAGTGGGGCCTGGGACAGTAGGTTTAATTAACTTCCTGTTGGAAATATAACAATGTTAACCAGTATTTCCTGCCATGTCAACTCCTGTACAGCTTCCAGGACAAGCTATACATTCTTTCATCTCAGGAGGCCTATCTGAAGTTTGTTATGACCCCCCGGCAGTACCTGCTTCCTCCAATGCCCAAGCCTCCTTGCAAGGTGTCCATCATTGGGCCCCCACAGGCAGGGAAGAGCACCCTATGTAAGCTTCTAGCCCAGCACTATGGAGCATTGGTGCTTGACATAGAGGTGTTGATGCAGCCTGTCCTGGCCAAGCACGAGCAGGACAGGCTGGAGAAAATCAAAGAAGACACCACCCGGATCGCCATAGAGAAAGTTAAGATGAAGATGGACATGGATGGCACACAGAATTTGGGTGAGTTAAGCTGGGTGTGGATGATTATATGTTGGGTGTACTGGTTTCTGTACATTCACTATCACCAGTGCAACTATACTGTATATTCTTGTATAAACACAGAGACAACAGAAGGACTATTCCAGTTAAGTGTAGCACCATGTAGCTTTCTATTATCAAATGTATTATTTCATAGAGCAGCTCTTGCAAATACCATATACTATGAAGTATTATTAGTAGAGTATGTAGTGTGGACATGTGGATTTAGCAATTTTCCTGTAATTATTGCTATTATTTCAATAACAGTTAAATCAATAGATGTTCAGTTTGCTCTATTGCTGACATATTTGAATTCATCTTGTAATATTTTATTTCGTTAGATGCAACCAACACACACAAACACATAGATTAATTTTTACCTTTTACATATGTATTCAGAAATGTATTTTCTTGTGTTAATCAGGAATTTACACAACCTTCTCGTTAGATCGTTACATATCATACATGTTACTTGTTGCTAGTCTTGTCAGGCTGTGTTGACATCCCTGCTGATACTCACTCACTCGAGTTTTGGAGGTCAACGCATAAGATTCTGTAACATTGTCCTACCGGGCAGCATGCGTTCAGTGTGCAAATGCTTTCCGCTGTTTTCAGTGACAGAGGATCACCCAGAGGTGAAAGCCATGGTGTCTAACGCACTGACAGAAGCCAAACAAATAAGCACAGCACCTCCTGCTGACCTGTATGCTGAGGTATTGGAGAAGCGTATAAAAGAGGTATGCCAAAAAACTCTGAAACATGCCAGCTCCATTTACAAACTTTTTGAATGTTAACATAGAGTTAGTGTGTTTGCATGCACATTAATATACAGATATCATTCAATATACTCAAGCATTCCTTCTATGAGTTGGAGCAAGCAAATGCCATGTGCTGTTTATCATAGGCTGGAACTGGGATATACTATTAACCACGAAACTGAAGCATATAAACATCCTCATCCTTTACTGTTGTTAGAATATAAATTTATATAATATATATATATATAAATATATAGAATAGAATAGAATAGAATAGAAAGGGTTATAGCAAAAGAGGGTTATATTGAATAAGGGATTTAGATGTACATAAACAGCTTGTCCTGAATAGCACACTAACTGTAACTAACACTAACTAGCTAGTATCAGCATACTCAGGGACTGAGACGTCTGTGAATTGCTAAACATGGCCACATTATCTAGAGAAATTCGATTAAAGACTTAAGGCTTAGCCATTGATGTTGCTAATCAAGTTGATGTTACAGATTGAAGAGGCGGACGGAGATGTGGAGGGGAGAACTGGCTGGGTGCTCGACAACTTCCCCAAGGACCACTCCCAGCTGGCTGCAATAGAGCAAGCCAATAGTGGAATCTTGCCAGACATCTTCTGCCTCAAAGACAGTGATGGCAGTGAGGGTAGGAGAAGCTGAAGCAAAGAAACACAAACTATTATTTTGAAACTAGGGATCTCCTTTAGAATTGTTGCCTGCTGTACATCTGCAGCCCATAGCTGTTATGAGTCTTTATGTAGAGCTTCACTTCTATTGCAGTTTTGAGGAGACTCTATGAGATGAACAAGGAGTCTGTGGACAAGGCGGTAAAGAAGAGGTTGCAGGAGTCTGAGAAGGAGAAATGGGCCTTGTGAGTGAGAATGAAATGTTGCCAACCCCTTTGGTTTATTAGATCTTAGCTGGATTGTTTAGGAAGCATCGCTTTTGTGCTTCTTTTACTCTCCATTCTAGAAACCGTAAGGGGCACGAAGCAGAGGTAGAGGCCAAGCCAGCAGAACCCCAGGCTAAACTGGAGACGGTTGCAGAAGAGACTGATGGTATTTCCTGCCTGTCTGTCTGTCTGTTTGCCTGTTTATCTATCTACATGGAAAACAGCCTAAAATCCTGTTGTCTCATTGAGCCCGTAGGACTTTGATCAGCATCCTTTGTATAACAGTGATTATTTTCTTTGCAGAAAACCCAGACCAATCTGACACAGACAAGAGTGCACATTCTGTCACCATCAAAAAACAAGGTAAGACATGATTTTTTTTTTATACATATGTTGATTTTTATCAGCTAAAAAAGTTTCTCTGACTTGGCCAAGAGGCAAATTTAGGTCACTCAGTCGGGGATGAGACACTTCTCTCCTCTATAATGGTGTGCTGTTAAACGTCATCATGGTGCACAGAATGTGAGAAAGTATTTTATTATTGAAGGTTTTATTATTGTGAACATCTTTAACAACATGAATCCTCACACTCTAGCTATGAACTTTCACACAACTCTCACAATCCCCCTGTCATATTCATCGCCACAATTGTAGCATGGGACTGAAGAGAATCTGTCTTTGTATACCTACCTGTGTCAATCAAGATGTGGTTCTACATGATGAATTAGGTTATCCAGAGGGCCCGGAGATGAATGACTATAAACTGCAGCTGAAGCAGTTTGCGATAGAATGGGAGCATATAAAGTCATCTTTAACTGGAAGCTACACAGTACTGGAGATTGGTGGCAAGAGCCCTGAGGACCTGCTTGAAGATGTGGTCCACCAGATGGAGAGTGAGTGTAATTGGTTGAATGTAGGCTACTTTACAAGAAATATGTAACATAATATGAAATGATGAAATGAATGTGTCATGGCCAGTTTCATACAAGTGAAGAAATCATCTTAGAATAGATTTTAGATAGTCCAAAAGTTTATTATGATCATGATGTTTTATCATTTTACACAATATTCCTCCTGTAACCTTCATACATTAATTATAGATGTTTAATAATTTGATAATAGAATTTCAATCATTTCTCCATCAAACTAAAATCCAACCAGAGGCCTTGTTTGTATCCCACCCAAACTCTGGTTTGCATGTGTGTTCTCCAGAACCATTCAAGTATATGTCCTGGGAGCTGTCAGAGGTGGACCTGGATGAGGAAGAGGAGGATGCTCAGGCCCTAGCAGAGCTGGAGAACGCAGAGGAGGGCAGTGAGGACAATGAAGCAGCAGAGACAGAGAAGGAAGTCAGTAAATAGAGTCTTTTCACTTCCATCACCTCAGTCAAACTTTACAGTCAAAACATTTTACACTCCATTCTCTGCACCTGTGTACTGGGCAACACCCTGAAAGTTTTATTTTACTTTTATTTTACATTTACAACCTTTAGGGGGATTTGCAACCTTTTGATCTTTTCTTCCCTGTTTTTCCACACCCATCCTATTGCCACTCTTCTCTCACACAAGGATGATATGAAAACCTTTCACCCTTTCACTTTGTCTCCTCCTTTCCTTCCATGGAACCAGGAGGACCCAACAGCTAAAAGATTATTGGGGGATACCCGTCACTTCTGCTCCGTGGCCTTAAAAGACTATGAAGTCCTGCGGCCCTGTACGGATGAAATTGGAGCCAAGTACCGCGAGAAGACCTACTACTTCTCCAGCACAGAGGCCAGGGACCGCTTCCTTCAAAACCCTGCCGAGTTTGTCGCACAGACAGCGCCTCTAAAGGTATGAGCTGATATGAGAAAGAGTGACAGAGACAGAGAGGGAAATAGAAAGAGCCCTAACACATTCTCTATCCTCTTCTATCCAAGCCCCCTGCCCTGCGGGTCTTTGTGTTTGGCACCCGAGGGTCAGACAAGACCAGCCATGGTGAGTGGCTGGCTCAGCAACTGGGCATCTTCCACATTCAGTTCAGGGAGCGGCTTCAAGAGCTCATCCTGCCCAAAACACAGAGCAGAGTGCCCCACGCTGATGGGGTTGAACCCCCAGAAGAGCCTCTTGAGGACCTGGAGGCCCTAATAAAGGAAGCCAAGGGGGAGGGTGGGCAGAAGAGAGAGGACTCTCCTGTCAATGAGCCTGACATGGAGGCAGAGGTCAGTGTTGCTAGCCTTCTCTGAATGGAAACCGGAAATTTTGCTAATATGTCAATAAAGAAATTATGGGATACATAGCAATGGAAACACATTTGTCACATCAGCAATGATGTAGACTGTCTGTAAAATATCTGTCCACCACAACTGTCCGCAACCTAAAGGCTCCCATCGTGGCTGTATGGGTATTAGTTGGTGAAGTAAAATATTGGCAATTATTTGGCATTGGACTCATCCCTGTTGTATATAATGATACAATTAGTGTGCGTGTGTGTGTATGTGCATGTGTTTCTGTATGTCTGTCTGTCTGTCCATCTATAGCAGGAAGTGGCACTAACCGATGAAGAAGAGGCCATCAAAGCCTACCTGTCTGATGGCGAGTCACTGCCTCCAGAGATCCTGGATATGGTGCTGGCACCGTACTGGGAACAGGAATCATACAAGTACTTATACACATACACATACACATACACATACACACACACACACACACACACACACACACACACACATTTCTTCCTCTGCCCCTCCTTCTTATAAATGACTCTCTCTTTCACACTCTCTCATATATGTATTTTTATGTATATGTATTTTGCATTGATGTAGTGTGTTTTTCCTTATGTCTGACTGCACAACAAATTTGTTGACCTTAACATACCTCTTAGGTCAACAGGTTTTATCCTGGAGGGCTTCCCCAGTAGTGCTGATGAGGTGACGTACATGGTGCAGCGGCAGTTCTTCCCCGATGTTGCAGTAATCATGGTGGTGGATGTCAATGACATCGTGAGGCGCCTGCTGCCGCCTCGCCTGGAAGCGTGGCGGGAACGCTGCAACCGCCGTAAAGAACAGCTGAAGCTCATCCATGACCTACATCAGAAGATTCGGGTGAGCAAGTGCCAACTTTCTAGTAATGTCATCCCACCACCTTCACAAGCGTATTCCTGCTGCCCTGAGAACAAAGTCCCGCTAAGACCTTCTCTCCTGTGTCTTTTCTCGTTCCCACTCAGTTTTCCTGCTGACTCAATGGAGAAGCAATTGCAGAATCTGTACAGTCGCATGAAGCATTCATGGCAATAACATACTGACTCAGTTAATTAGCACTTTATTTGAATCCCAGCTCTCTTTCTCCCTCTTTCTCGCATTAATCTCTACTCTTCTCTTTTATATACTTAACGTTAGACGACTTGCTTGCAAGAACCATTAGCAAACATAGCTTATAATATATCCGATACATGCATAGAAGCATGGCTTATACAACAATGTGTTTCATTATAAAATTCCAAAGTATGTGATGTCTTATGATCATAAAAGGATTCAGCAACTATATCAGGATATATAAGTGATCACTGATATGTGATAAGTTAATGTGCATAAGAGAGAGGAGAAAGACCCACAGTTAATTCTGTACTTAGAGATGACATGTCTATCCATCGCTGTGGTACAGGAGCAGAACATTGTCAAGAGAAGGGCTGAACTCATGGAGGAGCAAGGCACTAAACCATCCAGAACAAAGGTAAGCAACATCATCATAAACACTATCATCACCCCTCCATCATGGGTTAATCCCTATTATGCAACCCCCTACCTCCCATTCCCTGATCTTCTGACCCAGGAGATAAGCGATAGTGAGGATGAAGATGACGAGGAGGAAGACGAAGCAACAGACAACATGGAGGAGTTGGAGGCCATACTGCAGGAGGAGTTTCCTCCTGAAGAGGAGAATGGTGACGTGGAGAGTGAGGAGACTGAGGAGGTGGCTATTGAGAGGCTGGAGACGGAGATAGGGGAACGTTTTGAGACAGATGACAGCACCCTCACCAGCGTGATGGTACAAATACACACAACCCCTTGAAGGCAGACGTGGATGTCACATCTCCATTATTATTTCCCATGTAAATTCTGGGGGTAGTGAGGACAGTTTAACATTCGCTTCACGCTAGTTTCATACCAGTTTGAAACTTATCAGCCACAGGTGACCGAGAGCAATTTCCATCATTGCACTTGGCTACTAACTTTGCCTATTTCATCAGGTCTGTACATGGTAGACAGGTAAGTAGGTACTTAACTTATCCCAGAAGAAATTCAGTTAAATAATCCTTTCTACATCATCCCTTTTCACATTGTACGTACATCACAGCACAGTTACGTTGTCTGTATGGAATCAAGCCAGTACAGTTCAGTCACTCTTTCTGACACGTTACAGTCTAATTTTGAGCACACAACTGAGACCGCAGCGACATGGGTTGGACCTATACATGTATAGCTGTATATGTTTTCACATTGTACTCCAAAGTCTCATCTAGAATGCTTTGTGCACTGTTATTATCAGGAGCTCCTGAGTGAACAAAACATTCCCAAGGTGTCAATCAATGCATCCCGTAAGCCACGGATTGTGCGTTACCAGCTGCTCCACAAGATGCAGCCCCTGCTGACCAACAGGGAATCGCTCTTCCAGAAATGCCAGCCCGTCAGTGACAACTTGGCACGTAAGCTCCTGCACTCGTCCTACAAGTTCCACAGTGCCTTTGGCTGCTGGGACCCTGTCAAGGTGAGCATGACTCAAGAATGATGGTGTCCTTCTCTTTCTTAGCATCTGTAGGATGAAGCCACATTTTATTTAAAAATAAAAGCTCTGGAAATCAATGCAAAGTACACATAACTTGTCTGCCTTGTGCTGAGGGTTTGGGATTTACCAGCAGAACTCTGTCCAACCTCCATATTTCCCCTCCTTCTCGTTCTCTCTTTCCCTCTCTCTATAGTACACAGAAGGAGACTTGATGCAGCCATTCCAGGGGCCACTCAATGCCACATACGCTCTGCTCTTCCACCAGTATATCTACTTCTTTGCCTCCAAGGAGACCCGCAGCACATTCATGCTCAACCCCATGAAGTACCTTAAGCAGCGCAAGCCCACCCCATCCCTCCCCATTAAATTGGCTGTCATAGGACCGCCCAAATCTGGAAAAACCACCGGTCAGACTCAAACAGCTGAAACATAATCCACTCATTGCTAGTGTTTACATAGACACATACAATGATAAGTGTATGTTAGCATATATCTCTCGTCTCTCTTACACTATCTCTATTCCTCTCTTTCTATCTTGGTCTTTCTCTCTCTCTCTCGCTTTGCTCTGTCATTACCTTTGTCTCTCCAGTGGCACAGATGTTTCACTCAGAAGTATGGCTTAGCGCGGCTGTCCATCGGCAGGTGTAATGCGAATGGTGCTGAACACTCAGGGGCACACCGACCTGGCCGTCCAGATGAAGAAGTACCTCTCCAAGGGCCTCACCGTTCCCGATGAACTGGCCATTCAGTGTCTGGAGGTGGCGCTCATGAGCTTGGTCTGCAGCACTAGAGGGTAAGACAGGATGTCTGCTGGTCCTGAAAGTCTTAAAATGTCAATGTAAATAGTATTATATATTACAATACTAAACTTTAGGCCTTAAAAGGTCTTGAATACAGTTAAGTAAATTTTACGTACTTAAATTCAGTTTTAAAAATCTTAAGCTGGTTGGTTAAAACTGAACTTATTTCAAATTCAAACAGGAGACTGAAAGTGTCACCTGTCACCTCTGTGGTTACAATCTCTCAGTGAAAATGCATTTAACTATCAGCAGAAGTGGAGAAAATGGGCCACTATTTCCTTTAAACACTGAGAAATAACAAGCATACCAAGAGCGTTGCCCACCGGAGGGCATAGTCTGTATGTGTATGTGGTGTACCCCCATATGTTACTCCTACCTACAATGGTAACGGCTCCTCCTTTGACTTTTTTTCTGCATAAACAACAGTCCTGCTTAGTCCTGCTTGGGGCTGTTTCTAGAGGCATTCTAATGTTGTCTCGTTTTCCCTTCCAGGTACGTGTTGGACGGCTTCCCCATGACACTGAGGCAGGCCCAGCTGATGGAGGCTCGGAGCATCATCCCCATGACAGTCGTGGAACTTGGGCTGGACACAGTGGAGGTGCTGAAGAGAGGCCTGGTCGACAAGATGAAACCCAACAAGTCAGTGAACACACTCACATAACTATAGCAACTATTAGTCCAGGAATACCATCACAAACATACAAACTAATGGAATATGTGTGTTTCCCTGTCCCTGTCCTTTTCCCTCCCCTCCCATCATAGGCCCCACCTGATGCACGACAGCTCCGAGATCCTCCACATCTGTAACTCCCGCTACAAGCAGGAGGTGGAGGAGCATGTGAGGTCGCACTTCCAGCAACAGTATGACAACTGGGTCGTGTTGGACGGATTAAAGAGCAAATGGTGGGTCTGGAACCGCATTCTAGAGGAAGTTCGCATCAGCATGAAATATATCCATAGCTACCTGGAGAGGACCCACAGCGGTAAGTTCTAGAGTAACAGAACTTGTTTGATCACATCCACTTTCTGTGTTGAATCTGGGCTCAGCCCGAATCTCTACCACCTGTAGGGGCACTTTTCTGTAGCTGACCCTGCACTCTGACCTCCCTGGAGGGGGCGAGCAAAAAGCATAAAGTATCACATCATTATATTGCCTCTTTCATTAACTAAATCTCTGTTGTGGTGAGACCTATTAGTATGTCTTTCACTGTATGTTGATTTTGCAGGCCAGGCAGCCTGCATCAACAGGCTGTGCATCACCCCCAAGGAGCTGCGGTCTCGGCTGGGGGAGTTTGGCCTTTACTGCCCTGTCTGTCTGGCTCTACAGCACCGCTGGTGGATTCCTCAGATATTGCATCCCTAGCACTAGCAGCTGAATTCAGGGGACACTACTACAAGATGTGTTGCAGAGACCACTTGGAGGTCCGTGTTCTAGGGTCTCATTTATATAAGATTCTTGCACAAAGATTTTCACACAGCCAAATCCAAGACAGAGTTGTGATTCATGGAAAATTGTGGGTTATGCTGATTTTCACAGATATCTAAAATCTAAAATTGATTTATATCATTTCTCAAGGTTTTTTTAATCCTATTATTTGAAATGATTCTACAATAGAATTAAGGATAAAGTAAAAAATACTTAAAAATACTTATACTTAAAATTTTCAGTATAAAATCAAAATATCATCTAGAGTGCACATGCAGCTGTATTGTAGTAGACAAATAAAATGTATATTAATCTACTGTACCTGATGTGTTATTGCTAACTGCTACTAATGCTGCTGACTAGTAGTGCAGAGTACATTCACAAAATGAACAGTCTAACAAATAATGTAACCCAAACACTGAAGTGACTGAAAGACAAAAAGCATTTTCTTTTTTTGTCATGTTGCCCTCCCAACCACAGCGGTTCCTGGCCACTCCAGATCAGTTTGTGATCCCTGGCTGCCCATACAGTCTCCCACCACCAGAACTGCTGCCAAGGAAACTAACTATGGCTCAAGTGAAGAATAGGTTCCCACAGCAAGTTGAGATGAAAGGCTTCTGCCCCGTCACTTACCTGGAAGGAAAGCAGAGGTCCGCTATCTGCCGCAATAGAGTCTACAGCTCCACCCTAACCATATCTCTCTTGCTGGGAAGCGTCGCACCAGTTTGCTAAAAAGAAAAAAAGATAAAACACACACCATTGCATTCTCTTTTGTTGTGCAGGGAATTACTTTCCCTAAAGTTACAAGTTCATAGAAAAGTAAATTGACCAAATGAAGGTAAATGGATAGTAAATAGAAGGGATGTTTGCAACCTACTTATAACTGATACTAGCAAGTAATCACTTGTTTGAATCGTATTAGAATCAAAACCAGAATTACTTTAATCACCAAGTAGCCAACACAAAATGTACAGAACTATGTCTTGGTGATGTTGGTGCAGAGACATATTTACAACTTACAGATTTTCAGAGTATACATACCAACAGAAAAGCAACAAAAGAACCTCACATTGAGCACGAGACTTACACTGGACAATAAATCAAGACTTCTGTCTTAATTTGTGCCAAATCTCCTGATTATGCCCTTAATGCGTAACCATATTTCATAGTTTTATATTGATGAGAGGTTCACTTGTCCTTAGGTACGAAGCCCTGGTTCGAGGAAACATGGAATATGCTGTGGAGTACAGGAAGCGGATCTACATATTTGAGACAAAGCAAAAACAGGACATGTTTTTGAGGTGGGGAACTAAAGCACAAGTCTTTTTTAGTTTTGACTCAAGTTTTATTTTCACATGGATGAGTCTAATTCCATTACTTTGCATAAAGACAATGTAATATTCCTTGCCCTTAATAAGTATTGGTCTGCTACAAGTGTAACAACCAAGCCTCAATGAAACTTGACTTGTACTATATGTTATCCACGAAGTCTTCCTGAAACCTACTGGGACCAGAAGCTGCCCAATAAGCTTCCTCCTATTTGTGAGCCTGTACAGCTCATCTCCCTCCCAATGTTAGGCTACTTGCAACAGGTCAGATCCACATTCAAACACACTTCAGAAACATCAAAGCATTCTGTAACGCTGCTGTCTGCAGAGCTTTTATGACATGTTCAATATTTTATATATATTTCTGAATTATGTCTCTGAGACATCTAGTCTGCATTCTTTTGTCAGGGTGTGGCAGAAGCAATCATCAAGGCCATGACAGCTGTTGGGTGTCTCAAACCAAAGTATCCCTTCCTCAGCGTGCAAAGATCAGCTCTCCTCTACATGGCCTATTATCTAAAAGGTAAACAAGATGTCAAAGAAACGGCTGTAAGGAGGTAAAGTTTCCACCTATGCAGCTGCAGATATGTAATGGTTTGTGGTTTGACTTTGTGCCATATCTTTATTTCATGTGAGTGTCAGATCCTATCTTGCTCACCATCTTGCTCCTTTGCTCATTTTATCACAGCTTTCAACCACAGGAGCTCAGACTACACAGTGCCAGAAGTACAAGAAGAAGTTGGCCTTGTTCGAGGAGAGTTGCGAGCTCATTCTCTACCTGGGCTCCACCATGACAAGGAACTACAGGCCTCCTAGAGAACATCCCATTGACTTTGAGTTTAAACTACACAGGTTCCTGGCCTTGGGACACAGTGTAATGTAGCATGAGACAGCCTATTGTGCACTCTTGACTACAATACAATATGTTATAGGGTGTGATGAATGGTGTGGCAAAAAGTTGAAGTGGGTCAATACCAAATGCTTAATAACCTGAGTGCTCTTCACATTGCTGTTCTTGCTTGTGTATTTTGTCTTTCCTTGATAACAAAATATATATAATAATACATTTTATTTAGAGTGTGGCATAACCATTTGAGCTGTACTTTGGTAATCACATTGATAATCAGCTAGAATCAAGAGATGTAGATGTACAAGTCATTATATAGTGCTATTTGCAGACACCTGACAAGTCCCATTTCTGAGCACCTCTGGTAATTATCACTTGATTTATTGAAACTCAAAATTAATCTGTTTTCATCCTGAGATAGTCACCGATCAGGTAGCAACTGTCAAAGCAAGTGTGAAAACGTTAGCATTTGTGAATTGATTTTCCTGTCTTTGATTTTAAAGTTTGATGAGTTGAGTTGATTTAAGAGTTTATTTTATTATGGCCTGTCAGCAACACAATAAGCAGACAGCACGGGATGTGTGCACCAGTAAGCCATTTGTCTGCAAACCAGCATGCCCTCATCTCATTGCAGAATCCTGCAGTGGCCACGTGGTTGTGCACTTGTTCCATGAAAATGAATCAAGGCATGCATTGATATCTTGTGAAGTTACATGTATACAACAAGTAAAACAACAAAATAGTCATGGGTGTGGTCATGGATACATACAGCTACTTTAAATCCATCAGTATTGTCAAAGAAATTAAATATTTTAAGCATCTCTATATAAATGTACTTTACTGAGGAATTTAGTCATTGCATTTGTGTATTTAAACAAATGAATGTTGGCTTGCCACGATTCAACTTTCATGAAATGAATAGATCAAAGCATTTAAACCATACAAGGAATATTAGTGTATTAGACTTGATGGCGGTAGCTGGTGACGTAGCTCATAGACGGGCTAGTGGCGCAATGGATAACGCGTCTGACTACGGATCAGAAGATTCTAGGTTCGACTCCTGGCTAGCTCGTTGGCAAATAATTTTGGGTTGTAAAATGTGGTGGTTAAAGAGACCATACTTCAACAGCAGAATCTTAAGAGTGGGACAGTTCGACGGATGTCGAAACTATAATGTCGCTACGCGGATCAGTGAACTCTCACGAATGTGGTCACATTCATCATACATCATGACATTAACGTGGTTTTGAACCCTCGAACGACCCAAATACATTCAGCGTATAACATTGAGGCGGATTTGTTTGGCTTCAGTGAGGATGCTCTGTCTTGAAGCAACGGATCATTTTTTGTTCTACTGAATTTAATCCAAATGTATTCTGTGAAAGCATGGGTGAAAGCATGGGTGAAAGCATGGGTGAAACCCGGGGTTGGGGGCGGGGCTTTGCCCTTTTGTCCTAGGTGTCCTTTTCAGGCTGAAACATCAAGATAGTCTCAAAAGGTATATGTAAATACTCAGAATACGGCCTGTTCTACATGGACAGTGTTATTTTAACATTTTGAGTTGTTTTACTGTGATAAAATGTGGAGCTCCTTTGGATGAAAAAAAGTTATAAGAGATGCCAAACTGCATTGAGAAGCAGCTATTACGGCTGGCCCGTACGCACATTTTTACTACAGGACTACAGGAGGAACAGGAAGAAACCAACCCTCGTCAAGGTCCTGGGGAGGCTTATGTCGTTAAACGACTGCGGTCAAGCTAGCCGTCACTCGCAACTCCGTGGTCAAATCAGCTGCCCGTGAGCCGAACTATTGTGTTGCGTGTCTCCTGTAATTACGGTAAAGATGCCGTGTCTGCACAAAGACGGTGAAGCGACGCAGTCTAGGGGAAAAATAGAGCCAGAGTCAATCTAAAACTATTTATTATTGTACTTAATATAATAAAAGATATTCACAGAAGGTGTGTTTTTCTGAAAAGCACGAAGAACGTGCCTGGAAAAATGAAAACACTTAAATCTCTGAATTACTTTCAAACAATCCCCATCTTTAATAAAAACATGATTCACAATAATTTCTTTACAGTTCCACTGTATTCATACTAAGGACATCCATATCTATACTCACATGAAATATGAAACATTTTTACTGTACCATTTGAGAGAAATATCGACTTAAAGTCACCCATAGGCTCATTGTGGTGCATTCTCTCGGTAATATTTCCAATCTTTAACCTTTAATAAAATCATAATTCGCCATAAGTTCTTTACAGTTCCACTGTATTCATACTAAGGACATCCATATCTATACTCACATGAAATAGGAAACATTTTTACTGTACCATTTGAGAGAAATATTGACTTAAAGTCACCTATAGGTTCATTGTGGTGCATTCTCTCGGTAATATTTCCAATATTTAACCTTTAATAAAATCATAATTTGCCATAAGTTCTTTACAGTTCCACTGTATTCCTACTAAGGACATTTATAGTTTTTTAAATAGTGTTTACTTTAGTGTTTATTTATACCTTACTGTATGTCTTCTTATCACGTCTGATGTAACAATGCAATTTCCCCTCCAGTGGATTAATGGAGGGCATCTTATCTTATCTTTTTTCCTCAGTTGAAAGAATATGTACATGCCATTGTACAAAACTCAACAGGAAATGAGTTTTTAAACGCAAATTTCAGATTTCAGATTTGCTTCCCTGGGGAGGATCATGCCCCCTGACCACCCTAGCGTTTCCGGGGGAATGCCCCTTTAAAGGTCATTTTTTTGACATTTCTGCTTTGTTTAACAGTGAAAAGAGACAAAAAGGATAGGTGAGAGGAGGGGGTATCATGAGACCAAGGGTCACTACTGGAGTTTAAAAATGTGAAAAGATGTGTGTTTTCCATTGTCCTGTCTAATATATTTTTGAAAATGTGAACATTTAAGTTATATAGTTAGTGTATATGTGTAGATAATGCCATTTCTTACAACACATGTATAACGTTTTTTCTAAAACACACCAATGTTACGTTATGTCGGAGTTATCTATTTTGTTATATGAGATATATTGTTCAAAATGGAACAATGTGATTTCTGTACTATACCGAATTGTTTGCATGATTCCACAACCTCTGACAATCTCGTGTGATGACGCGAGATTTCCCAGAAGCCTATTATTGTGAATACTGCGCGCGAACTCGGTAGTGGCGGTGGTCCTACTGCTTCAACTACACTCTACGGCGCCCACTGTCAGGCAAGCAACCATTAGCGATGTTACCTATATAAACATGCCTTACAATACTTTATTCCGACGTACAGCCAACTAGTTGGTCAGAAAGAACTGTCAACCATTGTTTTGTGTAGCACAGCGTTAGCTAACGTTAGCTTGTTGTCAAACCTCAGCTAACTTGGCTAACCTGACTGTTAACTGTATTTAGGTAACTTAACGTTAATGCTCACGTTAGCTAAAGTCATATTTGGGCTAGTCAGCTAAACCTAGCGAGCCAATTTAACTTTAGCAGTTTCGCTTGAGTACAGGAATCATTGTTAAATAGAGTCCAGCTAACACTCTGGCTGCTTGTTACTAGCTCTGTTGTGTGTTCCCCTTCGCTTTCGTTTAATTACGACGAACGCTTTCTTCTGTGTATGGACTCTATAGAGTGTCCAGTCAAGATGTCTAAGAGGAAGAGCAACTCTTTCAATGACAGCGCTCACAAACGGGTCAGACCCGTTGTGGCGGAGGAGAATGAGGAGATGGACGAGGAAGATGAAAATGTGGTCGGTCCCAGCCAGAGAGACTCGCTGCTGTCCCATGAGGTATTGATTTTGGTTGCCACACTACAAACGTCATCTTGTCCTCTGGTCTGCATTCATAGGGGAATGATTACATGACTTGCCACTAAAAAACATACGTTTATTTTCTTTTTATTTGCTTCGTGTCCAAGAATGTTAGCAAAAGTTTAAAAAAATAAAATGTGACAAGGAATGTATGATAAAATTGATAGTATTTATTATGCTACTTATCTGTGCTTAGATGCAGAGTGTTGGAGAGGTGGGTGATGTGGGCATTGTGGAAAGTATCACCTTGAAGAATTTCATGTGCCACTCTCTCCTTGGCCCTTTCACTTTTGGCTCCAATGTCAACTTTGTTGTCGGCAACAACGGAAGTGAGTATAACTACTTTTTTCTCGTTTTTGTGTCTGTCTCATCTCATGATTTGTTTTGTTTACCACAATGTCTACAACCTCATTATGCCAACAAATGCATTGATTTCTTTTGTGACAGGTGGAAAGAGTGCTGTTCTGACAGCTCTCATAGTAGCACTAGGGGGGACAGCACAGGCCACAAACAGAGGATTGTCCCTCAAGGGTTTTGTGAAGGAAGGAGAGAGGTAAACATCATGTGACAAACATTATTACCCATGAGTCATGGACTGACTCTGGGGACCTGAGGGGTGTTCCACAAAGCGAGCTTACCACTTATCCAGGCTTATTTCGCTTAGTCTGGCTCATTTTCAGGTTTATTCGGTTCCACAAAGCAAGCTCAGCATAGTTCAAGCCAAGTTGCTGTGGCAACTTATGCTTCGAAACTAGCCTGCCTCGGGGCAGGCTAGATATCAGGCTAAACAACAGTTGAAGCTGAATCGGTACTCCCGTAACACTGATCCGACTGAAACGCAATGATTTTCAAACAAGGTTCCGCCATCCTAATGTTCAACACTATTACCCTAGACCCTACACTATCAGACATAAAATGTAACGTTAATAGAAAATAAAAAATAGAAAATGATGTAGGCTGTATCGGGGATACAGTCACGGTTCAGAGCGTTGCTAGGCAACCCCATTTAACCATGAGTGTCCAGCGAGACCTCAAGTGCCGTATTGCTTTTAGAAAACGGTTACAACTTACAGAAATTATTTGATGACACAATATTATTTTATTTTCTAAATTATTTTTATTTAACAAATTCATTGAAATAATAAAGTACCTTGAATATATGTCAAGATGTTTCCACGGTTGCTAGGAGACGCATTCACTGTTTCTGTATGGGATTTACAGTCACTGTAGAACACGCTTTCAACCGATCAATTTCCAGGATGGAAACAACCGATTTCATAAAAATATAATAGAAGTAAGAACCAGCCCGAACAGCTCAGTCAGTAGAGCATGAGACTCTCAGTCTTAAGGTTGTGAGTTCGATCCCCGTATAGGGTCTAGTACAGTACGATGATTGTAATGTAGTAAGATGAAACCTTACGTATAGCCTTTACTACATAATTTATGGCGATAGATAGTACATTTACAGTCTTGAGGTTTCATATATGGCATGGTTTCATTTATAATATTTTTAGCACAGCTTTTCAGTTCTTTAATATTGTTGGAACACATGATATTTAATAAGGTCTATACAATTTGTTCGTTTTTAATTCAACAATTACTGACGCATTCAATCTAGCAGCAATTCGTTGCCAATCTTTCTCTCTCCCTTTATTTATGGCAATCGTATTTCCCTTTTCATTGTAATATGGCTGAATTCTCCATAGACCTCCACTAAAAGTTGCTGTTCAGTGGCCGTGAACATTGCGGCTCTGTCTTTACCGTCATTTTTCGCCATGATGAATCGATCAGATCCATGATCGACCACTCGGGCTGCTTAAATAACCCGTGTACAACTGTGCACGCGCAATTATCTGGATTGCTTCAGCCTGGCTCGGTTTAGCCCGATCACGGTAGCTTCACTTGGGCTTTGTGGAACCGCTTTAGCCCTGATTGATTTGTTAGGTTAATTCAAACCAGGCTTGCGAGGTTGATCGCCGCTTTTCTAAGCTCGCTTTGTGGAACAGCCCCCTGTACAGACTGACAGTTTTAGGCAGGTTAACTCATACATGTTCACTCTATTATAAATGAATGAACAACACTTACCACATACCTTGCAAAAAACCTGTGTAAGAGAAATTGTGTGGTCTAGTTTGCAATCAGTGAAATATCACACATGAATCTTGTAGTTTCTGAATAACTATGGCTTACTTAAAAAGGATAGCTTGTATTCATTGACAAGTTCTCCCTTCTTCTTTTTGTAAGGTCTCCATCCATCTTAAGTAGCTTTATTTATAGTCTCCATCAGACATGGAAGTTTTTGTACTTTCTTATTGTAAGATGGCACCACAAATTGTTTTGTGTTTCTGTTTTCTCAGCTCTGCTGATGTATCCATCATTTTGCGTAACAAAGGAAGAGATGCTCACAAACCAGAAGTGTATGGACAAGCCATCACTATAGACCTGAGAATAACACGTGAGGGGATGAGGACCTATAAACTGAGGAGCAAATCTGGTAAAGACCATGAAGAGTTGTGGATTAAATACTTAAATACTGTATATGTCTATGTCTTTTGAGACACATGCTATGACATAGCACAGCTCTATATTCAATGATTCACTCAGCACTAGTGATTTGTTAACATTGTCTCCTGTCTTATAGGTCAGCTTGTCTCAACCAAAAAGGAAGAGCTTGTGTCCATCCTGGACAATTTCAATATTCAGGTGCAAGCTATGTTCTCTTATTATCCCTAATTTTTTAAAACGAATTAATAAATGCACAATCCTGAGTTCCTGTTGAAATAAATGAAACTTGATTTCTTTAAAAGGTGAACAACCCTGTGTCAATTCTCACTCAAGAGATGAGCAAGCACTTCCTACACTCTAAAGGAGAGGGGGACAAGTACAGGGTAAGTTTAAACCAATTGTATATTAAACATAATACATTATGTTGATGGTGGATGTTTATCATCTACTGTGTGTTTCAGCTTTTAACTTCACTGCAAAACAAATTTTGGGACATTAATGTCTACCTTAATCTTTACCTTGATCAATGTTATTGAAGCTTGTGGTTAAAAAATAGACATAGTGAAGAAATTATGGTAAAAATGGATGGATGACTGATAGACTTATTCCGCATGCTCAGTTTTTTATGAAAGCCACCCAGCTGGAGCAGATGAAAGAGGACTTTGTCTACATCAAAGCCACCAAGCATGTCACCGAGGATAAAGTGGCGCAACATGCGGAAGTAAGGACTAGTTTGTCTGATGCATTCATATTTTTCATATTTTACTGATGCCGGACTATATTATACTGTATTGAATCATTGTACTGTATTGTACTGCTGTCTTGTGGATTCCCATTTGTCTCAGTGCAGGACACCTAGCACTAGAATTGCATAGCTAGTTCATGAGTCCTGTTTGGTGATTAAGGCTAAGTTTTTATATGGCTGCTACAGTGCTTGAAGGACCTGAAGCGTAAATACCTGGAGAAAGAGGATCGTTACAAGAGCTTGGCATCGCTGGACGACATGCATGCTAAACTGGAGGAGTTGCAGAAGCAGATGGCGTGGGCTCTGGTGAGATCAGCACCACCATGTCATTTGTTGCTTTTTATCTTTAAAACTTAACTACACTGGCCAGCATTCATGTGTCCCAACATTTTTTTGATGACTGAACTGATTGTGTCATATGATTCACTTGAAAAGGACATTGGTTCTTGGGTGTAAAAGTGCTTGAAAGTTGTTGAATGTGGTACAATAATGACTGAAGACATCCTTCTCTGAACAACACTGGCCGTGGCTTAACTGCTGCAGGTGACCGAAATGGAGAAGGAGTTGCAGCCCTTGCGAGAGAAGCTCCAGTCAGACAAACGATCTACAGAGAAATACAACGAAAAGGTGGAAGAATGGAAGGTAAGGTCCTACCATGGTATACACCATAAGATCATACATTTAAAGCACCCATACTTTATGATGCAACATGATCGTGTTATGTATGCACAGTGTGTGTCCATTTGTTTGGGTAAAAACAATAAATGTTCGCTCCCATTCTGTTTGATAGCCTACACCACAACTGTGCACCTGTGAGTTTATGCTCCTGCATAGCCTCTCATATCCTCTGTTGATGATTAATCTTCTCCTCCAACCCGCATTAACCATTGAGTGTCTCTGGCCTAAATTCTTGTCACTGTACAGAACAAGGTTGTAGAGGCTGAGCAAAAATACAAGCAGATCCATGACCAGTTGGAGGGCATCACCCTGCGAGTCCAGGAGCTCCAGCCCCAATGTGCTCAGCTTAAGGCTGAGGCCCAGAGACGTAATACCCTTCACAAGTCCAGCGAGGTCAGAGTTCAACCACTGTATTAACCAGGCCTTGGGCCAAATGCTGTTTGAAACAGGTAGTCACTATTGTGGAATTATTGGAATTAATTCCAGGTAGCCTGCAGCAAACTTAAAATTAAACTATTTCAGCTAATGGCTAATTCACCCAGAGCATACATGAACTGTATGTAACCTCAATAACTAGGGTAACCAAGACTATGTAAGTGACCCATCCATGACATGTCTAAGCACAACCGAAGATTGTATATGTCTTGGAATATAATACTGGCTCACCTTCTGGTCCGCAAAAGTGGGCATTAGCACGCATTCTCCTCCTCCAGTTTTGCCTCACACAGAGATGGCATAAGCACAGCCACGTATAACTCCATTATGAGAGCAGTTGGTTCAAATCTAAGTATTGTGTATAATGCTGCAGCAGTTGTGCACTCTGCTTAAGCCTCTCTGGTTGACTTGATCAATTATGTGTGTGATTCAGGTCAGTGTCCACAGATGCAAGACTTACTTGAGAGACTTGGATAAGGACAAGGCTCAACTCTCTTCAAGGATAAATGAGCTCAAGTTAAGGTACCACCATTGTTTACTCATTCTCCTTTCCATGTCCTCTGTGTTGGATTTAAGCTGAAACTTGCATTTGTTCATTTTTCATCTACCCCCTGCTCCTCTCTGTCAATTTTGCAATCACTACTTCCTCTTTCTTTCCCTTTGCATCTGCTTTTATATTACCCTATTTACCTTTCAGTTTATTTCTCTATTTCTCTATTTCCAAGTATTTTTTCTATTTTAAATAGTAGTCACTTGTGTTTACCCATTCTCTGTCTAATATGCTGTATATCTTGTGCTTTTTTTTTTCTTCCTTTACCTGTCTCAACGGCAGTACATATTGGAAATGCATATATATTCTACCAAAAGATGGGACTTTATGGATACAGTTCACAACCCTGTCTGACATGGATTATGGATGATATTTGCACTTTATTAATGTGTTGAATTTTTTTGCTTTCCTCCAATCTTTGCAACCACTTTTCTCGTACCTCCAGTATCAGTCAGACGACCGGAGCGGAGAGCCAGGCAAGGACAGAGCAAATGGAGCAGATCCAGGCTGAACTGGATAATCTGAGACACCAGGACTCCACCCTGGGCCAGCAGATCAACCAGTACCAACAGGCCTCCAGCCTAGCAAACGACGAGCTCGGCAAGATGAGGTGGGGCAACAGGGACTTAGAAATGCATGAAAAGCAAGAGGCTTGGTGTACACATATTGGAACCGTGGTACATTAAGATCAAAGATAAAGTGACAGAAAAGGAGGAGAATATAGCCAAGGAATAAAGACAGGGCATAAGGACAAACAGCGCAGGACTTCAGACACTTGAAACATGTACATTTCAGAACTGTATGGAAGAGTGGCATTGTGTTTCATTTGGCAAGCTAATTCTAAAGCAATAAGAGGCTATAGAGATGCATGAAAAGCAAAAGGTATCCATTCTGTTCAGTCCACGCAGTGCATTTGTGTTGACAGCGTATAGTTCTTTCTGAATTCAGGAAGAGGGTTATGGGAATTGTGTGCAAGATTCACAGCTAAGGTGTGAAAATTCATAGTTGAGGTTAAATTCACAATAATACAACTTTTACTTTAATGAAGTAGATTCAGCTCAATCAGGAATAGACATGGTTTGTAGAAAATTACTTTCTGAAGTGCTGTACACCATGACAAAGTTTGATAGCACACAGGTATGTAGGAGTGAGGTGTCTCATCCCGTCTCATTGACCTGAATTTGTTTCTTGAAGATCACGGTACCTTGGCGAGGGTGCTGTGGGGAAATATGAATCCCCAAAACCCTGTGTGTCTTTAACTGTATTCTCTTCCTCCTGCCTTCAGCCAAGAGCAGAATATGCTCCAGAGGTCCATCAATTCCAACGGGAGGAACCTACAGAATATAGAGAGCAGTCGCTCCAACCGCCTGCGGCGCTTCGGAGAGCACATGCCTGCGCTCCTCGACGCCATCCAGGAAGCCCACAAGAGGGGTCAGTTCAGACAGAGACCCCGGGGGCCACTGGGTAAGACTGAATGCCTGTTTGTGCACTTGTGTGAAGAATGTAACAGTTTCCTTGTCGTTCTGCCTGCGCCCCTCCCTTTACTGTTTCCCCCATCTCTCACTTTCTCCCACCTTACCTTTCTCTCTTCTCTTTCCCTCTAACAGCTGCGCTTCAGGCCCCAGCAAGGGACTGCATCTGCAACAAATAATGTCCTTCTAATTCACCTCTCTCTCATTGTTGCCTCCCTCCCCCAGGTTATTGTATTAGCCTGAAGGACCCAGAGTTGGCCCTAGCTGTAGAAGTATGTCTGAAGAACCAGCTGCAGGCCTTCACATGTGACAACCATGAGGATGAGAAGGTGCTGCAGGGTATCATGACCAGAATGCTCCAGGCAGGCCGCAGGCCCAGCATCATTACCAGCGCCTTCCTCCCACGAGTCCACGACACCAGCAGGAGGTGAGGGCGGGTACAGCAAAACAAAAATGTATGGTGTGTGTGTATATATATATAAAGCCAGGGTGATAAGGTCTCAACTGGCCTCTTTACTTTAAGTACAAGTGGCAAAGACATGGCATATACATGTTTTTTGTTCACTCAGGCAAAAATAGGTGATAACATTCTCATCAGAGCTATTTCATTTTCCTTGAATTATTTCAAGAGGAAGGTCTTGTGCTGATGTTTAGGTGGTCCTGTGTCATTTAGTGTATATTTTTGTGTGTCAGGGCTGTGGATCACCCTCAATACCCCTCAGTGCTGCAAGCTCTGGAAATTGAGGATCCAGTTGTGGCCAACTGCCTGATTGACCAGAGGGGAATAGAGAGCATTCTGCTCATCAAGGTAACATGCAATTGCTCCACTGGGAAAAGGCATAGTAATATAAGGTTTCTTCTAGGGACATTACATGCACTTGTAGATCAAGGGTACCATCTATAGCATCCACTGTCTTAATTGTAAAATATGATTTTTAGTAATTGTTCAGACGATGTGCTACATAGTTTTGTGCTTGTGTGTGTTTGTTTGTTTAGAATCGTACCGAGGCTCGCAGAGTGATGATGCAGGACAGACCCGCTCCTAAGAACTGTAACCAGGCCTTCTCAAAGGATGGAGACCAGATCTTTACTAACCGCTCCTATAGCGCTGAACAGACCAGAGCCAACTACCTCTCTGGAGACGTCGAGGAGGAGATCAGGTGTGTTTGGTGTAATGATTCATGAATTAATTCATTCTTGCATTCCCCCTTCTAATCCCTTTTTTTTTTTTTTTTTTTTTTTGAGTTTTTTTTTTTGGGGGAGGGGGTTGTGCCACTGATCAGTGGACAATGGATGCAGACTTTAATTGAGCTTGAGTCCCATGCATGATCTATAGTTTCTCTTTTTTCCCCCCATCGCTATCGCCACAATGTCTATAAGAGGCAAATTCAGGTCGGTCAGCCAGGTTTAACACACTTCACACACTTATCTTCACACCTTACCTGCAAATTTTCCACACAACTCCAACAATCCTCCTGTTACGTTTTGAAGTAATTCTACATCACCACAAATGTGCCGTGGGTCTGTGCAAAATTTGTACTTGTTTAGCCTTCTACAACATTATGTACAGTAGTGGCTTGGCATGTAATTTCTGCTCTCATCCCTCCTGTCATCCCCTACTATATAATGTCCAATAAACATTTCAAAGAGGGAGGGGTCATATAAAGCTCCCACTCTCCCGGTCTCCTTCCCAGGCACTTGCAGAAGGAGCTGGAAAACCAGAAAGCCCAGGCGACTCGCTTCCAGCAGCAAATGAAGAAGGTAGATGACGACATCAGGCAGAACGATGGGCTGCTGAAGAGAGCTCACATGGAACAGAAGAATACTAAAGTAACCATTTTACCTCTCCCCAATCAGTGTTCATCTGTCTGACCCCAGGGTATCAATATGAAATGATGAGCACAGTGGTTGTTGTCTGCAGATGAATTGGTGTCTCATTATAAGCAACTGTTAATGATGAGACCTTAGCCTGTCTAAGAGTATCAAACATGTTGATCTAAGGCTTACTAAGCTACTGAATGAAATGGAAATGAAAATGTGAATGGAAAGTGTGACTGTAGAGCTTTTGGACCTCAAAGGTGTTGGAGGTGAAGTGATGGAGTGGGGAGTGAGTATGTTCCGGTTACAGGAGGAAAGAAAGTTATCTGACCTGAAAAGTTATGTTTGAAGACAGTTCTACTGGTGACATTAGAAATGGTGCTTGTTGGTAGTATTATTATTAACTTTTAACCATTAACTTGCTAGCAAAAGGCAGCTAAGTTGTGGTTGGTTCCGTGGTTGGTTCAGGGACGCACAAAGTTAGAAGCTGAAGTTGGCTGGTTGTTTGCTGGATGGTTGGGGTTGTGTGTGTTGGCCCTCTGAAGGTGAGTGCCAAACTGAAACTATAAGGAAGGAACTGGAGAGCTGCAGTAATCAGCCGTTGGGCTGCAGTTGCGGCTGGAGATTAGAGATGAGGTGTGATTAGTTTGTGGTTCAGCACCTCCAGGCACTGGCACTTTGATAAAGTGACATATTGAAGAATCTTTTGATCGTTCCTGTTTCATTTGCTCATGAAAAGCCTGTATTTCTGCTGTTGCTGTTGTTGCAGGAAAAGGCCAGGAAGCTGCAGCTGGAGCTGACAGAACTACAGAATGTGGAGGAGCCTCAATCAGAGGACCTCAAGCCTCTGGTGGGTACAAGACCCCTCAGCACAAGGATACTCTCGGCCCTGCATGGCACACAGTTAGATACCCCTGCCTTAGCACAAACACAAGGTCCACCTCAGCTCTCGAGGCATTTGTATCAGCACCAGTGTTTGCCTGTGTGCACACTCATTATGTGTGATTTACTAAATCACATTCACCCATACCTGCACACAGTTCAGCAGATACACTGAGCACATAAATAGTGAAATTGACATGATTATAATCCCCTATTAACGTATTCATTTCAGTTCACTTCTGAAGGGGAGATGTAGATGACTGGGGAGGAGGCAAGTTAAAATACAGCTTTTCTCCCCAGACAAATGAGACATGGAATGTACAAAAAAGGGGCGTGCAACTCAATATTAGGAAAGTGTTGCTAATATTTTATACATTACTCTACATACGCTCCTCGTCCCCTGCTCCTGTCGTGCACCGCTCTACCACAGGAGGAGGAACTCCACGAGATCATCAGTAAGATTTCGGCCAAGCGCATCGAGTATGAGCGGGCACAAGCTGAGATGGCCGAGGTCAAGGCCTCCTGTGAGGAGGCAGAGCAGGAGTACAAGCAGCACAAAGACCAGATCAGCGGGGTCGCTGAGGCGGCTGACTCCATCAAGGTAATATTATAGACAGCCTTTCATGTAAGTATATCTTGCAATCAATCCATGACTATTCTTGCGTCGTTATTAACAGTGAGAAAGGCAAATTGATGTAAAGTTTTTCTAAGGCCCATACTATAGTTCATTTGTCGCCATGGCTGACCGAAGACTTCTGCTTGTCTCCTTTCTCCTCTCTCCCACTGCAGGAAGAGCTGAGTAAGAGTGACCAGGAGGTGGTGAAGTGCAAGCATCACAAGAAGCACTATGAGGAGAAACGCAAGGCCCACCTCAACAACATCCAGACCCTTGAAGCCAGCCTTAACAGCAAGGAGCAGGAACTCACGGTATACCAGATGGGGGATACTGGAGACCATTTGAGATAGAAAAAAGTGTTGCCTGTCTGTACAAGTACTATAAAAGCAAGAGAGGGGTTATGTGCATGGATAGGGCGTGCACAGTTAATAAAAAGATAGAAATCATGACATGGACCAGTATAGTTTACAAATCACACCAGGCTTTTTTTTTTCCTAAACAAGCTTTTCTGGTCCATTGAGGAGTGTTAGCCCTATGTCCTGTGTGTCCTGTTTTGTGACTCAGAATTTGTTTTAAAGTAATGTTTGTCTCATCCTGTGGCCCAGACGTCCGTGGCCAAGGCCACAGAGATCTGCCCAGAGCGCCTGGAAGTGCATCGGACGGCTAGGAGTCTGGACAGTGAGATCAGCCGTCTCAAATTTAAGATCACTACCCAGCAGGACCAGCAGGGTGACCGTGAGGAGATTATGAGGTATGTTACTTGGACCCTTATTAGTGATAATGTAAGAACTGCTAGATAATATAAGAAGTAAATGTAATAAAATGTTCCTCTACATGGGTTAGAAATTTAATATAGCTTGGGTATTGAGTAATGTAATAACACATTATGACTTTCACCATTGTTTATCGTTTCATCAGGGGTGTAACTGATGATGCAATAATACTGACTACAGATGCGATAACAATGTCAATATTATTTATTTAATTTTTTATTTTTATCAGTTAAATATGTTACACCCTTTTTTGAAGTAATATGAGCTTGTAATAATGTGATATAATTTAGTACATTAACAGGTTTTATTAAATTTTCAACCATTTAGGGATATATAATATATATATTCATTATGCCTGAGCAAGAGCACCACGCTACATGACACATTACCAATGTCTACATGCTTCAGACTTAATAATGCCCTGTTGGCAATTACAAACCTGTTTGTCAGGAAAATGTATTTTATGTAGCTGCTTCACAATACAATATACTTTATTGTCCCCGTGGGAAGGTGCACTTACCGTGTACACGTACTTGTCATCTTCTCTGGATTTGATGTGCTGATGTAAAGGGTTGCTTCATCGCATCATCACATCAACTCAAACCAAGGAATTCCAAATTGACAATATTTTTATTTAAAATATTAAATTTAAAGCTTCCCTTGATCTCTCCCTTCTCTTTCCTCTCCCCTGTCCATCTCTCCCTCTCCTAGGCAGTACCACGAGGCCCTGGAGAACTATAAGAACATGGTGGAGCAGGTGAAGAGTCTCAACAACTTCAACAGGACCCTGGACACAATTATTAATGAGAGACTCAAGGCTTACGCTGAGCTCAGGAGGCAAGTTGTTAAACTACAACTCAGTTATTCCCCGGTCTTCATTCAGCAGTAATACTGAATAAGAAATCTGTGAATCGTCACCATATTGTGTTGTACTTGTTTTGTTTTAAATATGGCCCCTGAATACTGTGTTTGCTCCAGGTTGGTGTATTTTAATCAAACTTGTGGATTAAAAAAAAAAAAAGGATCTACCGAAAAAGGAAACTGAATGTGTCCTTCCCTCTTCCTACCATCCTTATTCATCGGCCTCTTTTCTCTGTGTCTCTGTCTATCCTAGGTTCCTGTCAGCCCGTTGTAAATACTACTTTGATAGCATGCTGGCCCAGAGATTCTACACCGGGAGTATGACCTTTGACCACAAGAATGAAACCCTCTCCATCTCAGTAAGACCTTTAGATTTATCAGCCATACATTTGTTTATGGAATAGGTGTCTTATGTCCAAATTATTTTTTTGTTGTGTTATGTTTATTGTGGCCTATTGGAGCAACCATATTGAATACCTCCCCTCCCCCCTCACCAGGTGCAGCCAGGTTCAGGAAACAAGGCTGACTTGAGTGACATGCGCTCCCTGTCAGGAGGCGAGCGCTCCTTCTCCACTGTTTGCTTCGTTCTCTCTCTCTGGGCCATTACGGAGGCCCCCTTCCGCTGCCTCGACGAGTTTGATGTCTACATGGTAATAAGGCACAGTTACTTATTGAGATGAGCGTTAGCCATAGAAACAGATTGGTGCAGTTGCACACCTGAGCAACATAGGATTTGTCAAAATTGAAAATGGCATTCATTTTGTGTGCCATTTCCTCTTGATAAAATTGGTGGGAAGTATGGTTCATAGTGACTTCCTTGGCTGCTAATTTATTTTGGATAGAGATATTTCAGAAAAGGTGGATTCTATTTGTCTTGGTGATATTTGTAAAGCTGGAGGATATCATTTGTCTAACCCTACACTTCGTGACACTTATATAATATATATGTAATGATTTGGTCCTTGAATGTTGTCTTGTTCAATTAGGACATGGTGAACCGGAGGATATCCATGGACATGATGCTGAAGGTTGCTGCTAGCCAGCGCTATAGGCAATTCATCTTCCTCACCCCGCAGAGCATGAGGTAGCCACTACTACGGCATCCCTGTACTTTGTTTATAAATCGTCTTGTGTGTTTAGCATGGCACCATATCATAGTTGCAAGCTCTCCCCTTGTAGGAAAACGGTATACCTGAATATTTCCTGTTTTAACTTAGTAAATGTGCTACGAGAAAGTAGCCCATCAGTCATGGACAGGGAGTTTTGCAGAGCATTACGACATGTAATCACAGTACACTGATTTCCAGGCAAGAGGACTAGTTCACTCAGCCAGGAGGACACACCCACGCACTCAACTTTCTTGTTTGTCTTTTTTCAGCTCCCTCCCAGTGAGTGAACTCATCCGTATCCTGCGTCTCAAAGATCCAGACCGTAGCTCAAACACAACGCAATCTGGGAATAATGATCAAGAGGACGAGCAGGAGTAATGCTGACTCATAACCAAAAATTTGCTTACTGCATTATATTAAGACAAACATGTTTGCCTATCAGTTGCGACCAATTTTTTGTTCTCCGTGATTGTATTTTGAGACGTTTTGTATATTGTAAAGAATTGCGCGTTGCGCTCCATTTTTAGTTTCGCAAATATAAAATATTTAATTTGTTGATACAAAAACAACATGTTTGAAGTTTTTATTTTGTTACAAAAATAAATCGTTACTTTCATGTTCTCAGACAAACTTGCTTTGTTGTGATGTTACCAGAATTGCAGTTGTCCAGATAGCTTTGGTCTCAAGAAAGTCATGGTTTAGTCTTGTCATTCACAGAATTTGTCTTTGTCCTGGTTCAGTGGAAATGTCTCGAAGGTGTATGGCACAGTTTACAAAGTACTGTAAAATAAATGGAACAGAAAATAAATGCAACAAAACATAGTACATTTTTACTTAAGCTACTTGGACTGCTACACAGTACATTTATACGTTTCTTTCTTTAAAACTTGAGTAAGATTTATGTTAAGATGTAGCATTGATTACAAGGGTATGTGACATTATTATGGAAAGACAGGCTTGCCACAATTGATACTATAGCTCTGGTGATTCAGGGATTGTCCTCAAGTCTTTGGCTGATAATGACCCATAACAATTACGATTTACAAGCCCCTCGCTAAAGCAGGTAATCTAATATACCCACTAGCAGCTATTCTAATGACTTTTAAACCCAATATGAGCTGTATGCCACTATGGCATAGGCCACACCCACATCAACCAAAACAAAATAATTTTGGTGGACTTGGGTGGTCCAAGAGGGAAATTTGTAGGGCAAGGAGTACTAGAACTGCTCACCAAGTTGTCAAAAGAAAGTGTGAAAAAGTGTCACACTGAAAGGTTTAACATTCTTGCTATACAATCTAATCCAATTATATATTTGGTAAGCAGACAAGCTGAGGAACAACTATGGCTCGGGTCATTTCTTTTATGGTCCAGCGGGGAACATGAAAGTACAGCTTCAGTACATAGTCAGGGATATAGTGGAGAGTAATCCCACTTAACTAACAAACTCTGTTTTACCCACGTTTTATTTGTGGAATAGAGTTGATCAACCTTTTTATGCTAACATAAATCTTCAGGACATCAATTCACAGTATACATCATAGTGAGTATCAAACTGATGTAAGTTATGTGAGGATGGGATCTTTTAAGGGAAAAAGCTTAAATTAATGCTTTTCTGGAAGTATTTTTTTCTTTTTGTATTTTTGGTAGTTTACCTTAGGATATCACCGACTGAATGTCATAGTTCACCCACCTTTTACTTACATCTACATCACTGGACATTGTAATCGTGATGTTTTTCTCAGCATATTGTCATTCTTTATTTTCAATTTGAAACTCCAAAACCTCAATTAGTCAATTAGTCCTCAATCTAAACCGGTTTGCACCCTTAAGGGCACTGTTCCAAATCCAATGGTATGCACACCCATCCATGCACATAACCTCTGTCGACATCCCTCATCCCCCTCGATAAAGTGCCATACCTCGTTCCACCCCTAAGACCTGCAACAACCAAGACAACATGAAGCCCAGATCTCTTGCCTCGAGGTTGTTTGACCGAAATGCGGAGACATCGGGTGAGACTCGGAGTATACGGGCAGCCAAGTATCAACGACAGGTAGACTGCGTGGATCACCAGGGGAGCTCCGCGCACACTGACAGCCAGCAAGCGGAGGACAATGCTGGACAAAGAGAAAAGTGCCAGAGAGAAATTCATTTTGCCTTTCTGCCAGAGAGGTACGAGCCCTTGATAGAGAATGAAGAGGCGCAAGTCAGAGCCAAGGAAGAGAGGAAGACAAAGAAGAAGGAAAAGTACAAGAAAGTGAAGAAGGTTGGTCTCAGTGCAATTTCACTTTTTTGCTTAAAAGTGGTTTTAAAACTATTTTGAAATAAATATTTAATGAATAATGTATGCATGCATGTATCATTTGAACAGAGGTGGGAAGTAACGAAGTACAAATACTTCTGCCAACAGAGCAGATTCAGAGCAGCAAGTCATTCCCCATCCATGGCCTTATTTAAGAGAAATGTTTGAAGTTGTCGGCTCTAAGAACGCTACTATTACTTTTTACGTTTATACTTTGAGTACATTTCAGAGCCTGTACTTTTTGACTTTTACTTAAGTAAAGAAGTTGAATCAGTACTTTTACCAGTCTTTTTTTACATAAGTATCTGTACTTCTACTACCACCTCTGCATTTGAATGGAAAAACCAGTAGGCTAATGAATCTCAATATGATATGATTATTATTTCAAATGCACTTTGGAATTTGGAATCCACCAACAAAACGTTTTAATTATTAAACCAGTGAGATTAAAATCAATCAACTAGATTATTTAATCTCAGTAGCACAAATACCTGTATGTCTTTCTGTAGACTTTTACTACTTCTTATGTTGAGTTTTAAAATGTGTCTTTGCTTTCTAAATATAGAGGGGGTAATATCTAACAAAAAATAAATAAATAAAGCTCACACATCACACATTGCCCACAAGCCCAACTTGAAACAATCAAGGTCAGGCTCTACTTTTGACTAGCTGGCCTAACTTCTGGGCACAGACATTCACTGGTCATTCACCCAGCCAGACTAAACCCATTGATTACTCTCACTAAAGAGCCTTAAAGGTGACGCTGGTTTCTGTCTGTCTGCTAGTGCTGAGTGCGTCACTGTGGTGTATTATTACACAGGAGAGTGCTGACAAAAAATAGAGTTTAGGACATGGATGAACTAAAGGGCGCCTACTTCTTGGGGAAGCTATCACAAACAAAAGTCTACACACTTTCTCAGGATCTAAGCTTGACACCCCCAGGATAGACCAGGATATAGGTGTATGTCCTCTTTCGATTATGGAGAAATACAGTCTGTATGGTAATTGTTGTGTAGTCATGACGTGATTTTATGACGTGATTGCCCCTAAACCTTGAAGAGGCCTATAATGGTTATAAATCATTTACTAACCTAATCAACTGATAAACTGATGCATTCCCACATGGACTCACAGTAAACAATATTACCATTACAATATTATTAGGTGACACTGGCAGGGAGCAGCAGTGCTTGGAAGTTTTACTTACTGCATTGAGTTAGTACATTTTTTTGTTTTGTTTTTCTGAAAATCAGACTTCCTGTGTCCGCTTCAGCTGCCTGGCCCTTTCCTGTTCAGAGGAGACTATTGTCTGAACCGGGCTGCTGATTTAATAAAAGCAGACCTGAGTGGTTCCCCCCTACGGTATAAGCTATTGTCTGAAAACACCACATGCAGGCTTACTTGAAATTGCTTCCATCTCATGTCCTGTCCTGTCCTGTCCTGTCCTATCTTTTAAGTTTGACCTAATTCTGTCAAAATCATTTGTTGAACAAGATCAAAACTATCTTTACACCTGTTTAAAAGAGCAATACACAAATCAAATAGTGATTATGTGTGAGTCTTCCAAGTGAAAGGACCACACAGCGTGCATGGCGTGCTGATTGTGATAGACTGGTATGCCACAGACTCTGAGGGGCGTTTGCAACCCTGTGCAGACACGATGTCTGCAACTACATCTGTGCAACCCCAACTGTTCCTTCCCATTTATGTTCTACTTTTCTAAATTTTTTTTTTTTTAAATGCTGAGAAGGTGGATCATGAAATTAAATGTGAATTAATCATGGTTTATTATAGAATAATTGTTAAATCTTGGCCTGTCTGTGTGTGTTTGTCTTTCAGAATGTTGGCAAGGCGTTGCGCTCCAGCTGGAAGTGTCTAATGCTTGGTCTGTACAATTTTGCCCTGGGCTACTCTACCCCGATCACAGCCGCTGCTACCTTCATCCCCGACTTTCATCCAGGCAGGGCCAGAGGCTGAGCCACACGCATCTCCTCCAATATCTATATAACCTGTACATATCAGTAACCATCAATACCCATGAATTTTTAACTAAAAGACTTAGAAATGTATATTTGTTTGCAATTGGAATCGCACATTGATCCATAAAAGTTGCATCTTTGTATCATTTTATTATACTTTATTATACTTTCAAGCAACTGAGTTTTAAAGAGCCTTTGTGAAAAGGTTGATCTTGCTGATTTTTAATCATAATGTGGAATTGCTGGTCATAAAATCCACCTAGTATGTAAGTAATATACATTTTGCAGACAAATGATGTAGAAATGTACAGAATTGGGATCATCAAATCACACATACAGAATCTGTAAAATCATTTTTGTCATAAACCTATTGTATAGACAACCTGGCAAACACTTCCGTGTGTGCTCCTTAGGCCTAAATCACATTGATCATGCAGTTACTACACCTAGCTGACTTAACCTGTGCCTTTTTCCCCCTTGGAATAATTTTTATCTCAAGTATCCAGTTGGTGTTTGTATGTGCGGTTTCTAGACAGGAGACACTGAAAGAGAAGGCCATAACCTATGGCAGATAGGAATCTATTTACTGTAGTTGCAGAGTAAGTGAATCAGGGCAGAAGCTCATTAACAAAGGTATTTAAAGGCAGGAAAGTCTTACCAGGGAAGTGATCAGAGAGCCAACAGAAAAGAGGCATAAAACAAAGCTGAAAGCATGTGGAGAGACACTTGTATCATAGGCTACAGTATATATGTAATGATGATTTAAGTGCTTTTGGTGGCAATTAGTGGACTGAAATACTTTGTACAAGTCTGTGGAGATACTCAATTTGGAATAATGACATGTAAATTCTGTTATAGACTAAACCCTGTTTTGATGTTGTTTCTGTATGTCTAACTTGAGGAACATGGTCATTTGTATATAAATAGGTCTCTGAAGTCAATGTATAGTGAATTTTTGGTTGTTGGTATGTATAAGCAATGCTATCCTGTTGTAAATTAGAATGTAATAAAATGTGCACAAAAACATCCATATCCATATTCCTTAATCACACATGTAAATCACCTCTTTCTGCCTATATATTGCATTCACTTGCTTTAATGGAGGAATGGAGGGAGGCTGTCTCAATTCCATCATCATTTCTGGGGAAAAAAACACTATATTATTATATATATAACATTATATATTTCAATTATTTATATTTATTTTTATATGTATTATTTATTTATTTATTTATATTTATATATTTCAATATATATTTCAATTTATTTGGATAGCATGGGACCCTTATGACATTACCTAATGCCTATATTACGACATTTATGAAGTGCACCATTGAGTTGGAGGGATGTACTTTTTCGTTAAAAAGCAGTCAGCTAAAAAAAGATTACCATAAAACAATAAATTGAGGTTTTGACCTAAAAGAAGCAATTTTTAAGTAGTGTGCGTGACGTAATTCGTCTGCGACAAACGGTGTTGCTTCCGCATTCTTGCCTACAGTGGACATTAGTTAAGCTAACTTAGTTGTCAGTTTGGGATTTTCTAAAGATGACAGACCAGAAAGCACAGAATATTAGCTCCATTCCTATCGACGCGTTCAGTAATTTAAGAATTACGTCGATATGGACATTTCTCATGTCTGTAAGTTAAATTGTATCGTTTATTCGGGAGTCGAAGCTCGTTTAGCTAACTGGAAGGCTAAGGCTAGAACTTGGCTAACGTTAGTTATCTAGATTGATTCCCTTTCGTACATACTGTTAATGCTAGGTATAAACAGGGCCTCAGATACTACATAAATAATCAACCTACACATAAGCTACCCTTATAGGTTTGGTTGTCTTTCAGCTGTGTTTTGCAAACGTTTGCTGAATGTCTGGTTTCATATTTGCAGGTGCAGTGGTCGGAGCCATGGCTTATTGGGCTTCTGGTGTTCCATGTTCTCTGTTTCTGCTCGACTGTCCTGACTTGCAGGTTTTACAGAGCACAGATCTGTCAATTCCTGGTCATGGGTAAGTGCATTAAAGATTCCTGTCATAGTTAATTAATGTTAACAGTTGATTAATAGTGAATTAATGTCATTGTTTGCTGACTAGTAAGCTCATTGATGATGTTAGTTAATTAATTAATTAATTTCATTTCATAGTGAACAACTCTTTTGTCAGTGTCAGAAAAAAACTGGACGTTAGTGTGCATTGGTTTGTGCACTTGCTTTTCAGTGTTCACAGACTCGTATTACCTCTCTCCACAGTTGGCATGGTGTATAGTGCTGAGTATCTAAATGAGCTGGCAGCCATGAACTGGAGGTAAGGCTATTATTCAACAGTAGTATGGAACTCTAGGCAAGTCAAAATTGTCCATAGAATAGCCACACAGGGAGAGTTCACAGGAGGAGGAAAATATGGGTCATCAGCCAAATGTTATAGAAGCTCTGCTGCCTGTGTTAAAAAGTCTGAGCCGTAATTAACAAATGGTCATTAAACGTCATTATTTTTTTTACAGGTCATTTTCTAACTTCCAGTACTTTGATTCCAAGGGCATGTTCATATCCTTGGTCTACTCAATTCCCCTACTGTTTAATACAATCATCATTGTGGTAAGTGTTACTATTTTATTTGCCTCATCTTGCCTCATGCACAAATATGTTGTAATTGGTGTCCGGCAATGGCAATCCCAGAGACAGAGAGAAAAAGCCTATTCATGCTGTGTGTGTGCGTGTGTGTGTGTGTGTGTGCGTGCGTGTGTGTGCGTGCGTGCACTTTCACAGGTAGTTTGGGTGTACAGGACCTTTTCCACTATGACTGAGCTGAAAACCCTCCAGCTGAAGAGAAAGGCCCGCAGACAGAAGACTGACTGATGCCCCTCATTCTCTCTCTTTAAAATGGGCTCAGTTTGGAGGCAATGAAAATCCAGTAAAGCCAGTCTTGACTTTTGGGAAAGGAGGCAAAGACTCGTTCTGGTGACTGGTTCCCTAAATCACCACTAGAAAGGATCGTGTTTGGATGTGAGTGCTCAGTTAAGACTGCACATTTAAACTCAACGTCTTCTTCTATCGGAGGTGGATCTACATTTTTTTATGTTATGGTGTCAGATGAGGGGGGAGTTTGAGTAGGTAATATTTTATTTGGGTTGGATAGAAAATCCCAGTTGTAAATCCCATTGCCCCTGGTTATTTACAGATCTGAGAGAATGGAGTTGTATGCATCTCTCTTTTTTTCCTGGTAACTACTGGTGGATGGAGCTGTGGGATATTCATAAGGACCAAAGGACACTGTTTTGTATTTAATTTTTAATTTCGTTTTCAAGTGTTCACAATGTGTTAATGCACAAACATATGAGAAATAAAGTGTTTCATAATGGCTGTTCTGTGACTGTCACATTGTGCTGTACTGGCTATTCTGTAACTAACTTCAATGCTGTAGTTGCCCTTTATCCCACAAGAGGGCAGTATGGACCAAATGACCTGCTTAGCTTATGTGAGTTTATGGGCGAACTGTATTAGAGAGGAATATTGTTGGCAAGCCTTGACAGCAATGCTGCTCTCTTCTAGAGGTCAATTCTTTGCAGGCCACAAAGTAAACTGCAGTGTTTGGTGTGGGAGCTATTTCCTGTGATGAAGCCCAGGCCACAATAATTACCTAGTGTTCATTACATTACAGGCATTTAGCAGACATTTTTATCCAAAGCGACTTACAATAAGTGCATTCAACATAGTTAGGCAAGAGAACTACTAGTCACAAGAAATCATAAGTGCATTTCCTGCCTGAACAAGCTTCTAAGAGCATAACCAGTGTTAAGGTAAAAGTGCAATACGTTAGCTACCTACTTTTTATTTAAACAAATGAGACAAATAAGTGAAGCAAATAAACAAGAGTTAAGACAAGTAAGTGAAGACAAATAAGCAAGTGCTAAGAGTCAGGGTAGTGTTTCTTGAAGAGGTGGGTTTTCAGCCTGCGGTGAAAGATGGGCAGCGACTCTGCTGTCCTGACATCAGTGGGGAGTTCATTCCACCACTGTGGGGCCAGGGCAGACCGTGTAGATCGGCCACAGGGCCCTCTGAGTGACGGGGCAACCAGTCGCCTCGAGGCAGCAGAGCGAAGTGGTTAACCCATATATTAAGCACCCTTACATTCCCTTTCTTGGTGTGTAACTATGTGGCCCTATATATGAGCTTTAGGAACCTCACCGATGTAGTTTAATACTTAAAGTGTGACAATATGAAAGTGAGCGCTGCACCTTAAACAAGCTTGTGCTTGCTTAGCTACAATAATGTATTTGAAATAGTTTTACTAAGTTTTAGAGCAAACAGAGTATATTTATTGCTAATCCAGTTAACTGCATTTTAGGCAAAATAATAAGTCCTAAAAGTCCTCTTGAGTTTGAAAGATAGTCCCCTAGTTGCAAAGTGTCAAAAAATGTTGCGCTAGTTTTGTTTGTCAATCCATGGTGGTACAGTGGTCAGTGGGACAGCAAGAAAGACCTGGGTTCACTTTCCAGCCCTGGTCCTTTTGGATGTTCTCTGTGTTTGCGTGGGTTTCCTCCCACAGTCCAAAGGCATGCCAGTCAGGTGGATTGGAGACTCTATGCATGTGATTGTCTCTTATGTTGACTTTGTGTTGGACTGGTAACCTGTCCAGAGTGTTTCCCTGCCTTCTGCCCAATGTATGCCGGGATGGGCTCCAGTCCCCTGTCACCCTGAAAAGCAATAAGTGAAAACTAAATGAATGGGTCATGAAAAATGGCTTCATCAAAATCTTTAAATTGTCGCCATCATCTTAAAGTCATGACCGGCCAGAGTAGGATATCATTTTCTGTTAGATGTTTTCTCTATGTCCTAAATCTTAGATGTGGCTGTAATACTCTCTTCAGTTCCACTGTATAGAAGAGGCTAAGAGTATACTGTGGCTTCACACCGGAGACTACACAGCAGACTTGGTTCCCCTGGATAGAGAGTAAAGTGTCATTCACATTTCAGCTGAAGAACAAGACTCTAGCACCACGCTCGCCGCATTGAATAGCGCAGCGTCGTAGCCTCTCCAGCACACTTGGTGGCGCTAATTGGAAACCATTGAATTTATTTCTGCCTACATATGTGGCTAAATGCCAGTGTTAGCTAACATTTCGCCATGCACACATTGGGCCTCATTCATGAACGTGCATACCATCAGATTTGATCATATAATGTTAGTATGAACGTTACTACGAACGTAGTCAGATTCATCATTTTGTTCGTATCTGAATTTGTTTGTTTGGTAAGTCCTACGTGTGCTTGGAAACATGCGGACATGTGTTTGTGTGTTTGGAAACATGCAGGAAGGCTCTTAGAACGGCTTATTCTTTACATTACAGTAGTGCCAAACCTCTGAAATGACGAATGAGGCCAATGTGTGGTCTCGGTATGCTCTCATGGGGTACATGCTCGCATGAGTTTTCCCTCCATTTAGGAATGACAAGACCGCCTACTGTAAAGCCATGGGTTGCACGTTAAAAGGTCAGCGACTGGGGGCTCAACTTACCACATGGTACGACTAAAACAAGCGGCCTCTACAGAACTTAAAGGCTGAGGCGTGGTAGGCAATGTGTCATTTTTGGGCCTGACAGGAGTGATTAGGACCGTTAACCTCGTTGACAGATCAGCTTTATGTACTGTATTTCTATCAAACAGATGGGTGAAGCCACTGCTTTGGTACTGAAAAACTAAGTTTTAAAGGTATTAAAGAACAGCCAGTGACTAAATTCTGATTCACTTTCTTTCTCAAGTCACACTCAATTTTTCACTTTTTATCAGGGTGCCTTATCACAGCTGTGCTGTTGTTTTTTTATTATTTATATCGCCCCCCCACCCTCCCCCAGATAAATCCGATATGTGTTGGTATTCTGATCCTGCCCAGATCTGTCAGGGTCCATTGCTACAGACATGAGTGATTGGGTCAGCCGGTTTCAATCATAATATGGAAGTTATCTGAGGAGGAGAGGAAGAAAAGGAGGAGTGTGGTGGAGGTGGTGATGGTGGTGGAGCGTGTGGGTAGGTGAGTGGTTCTGAGGGTGGGGGCTTTGGCTAGGCTTCGTCTCCTGTGGATGGGGCTGTTGCATGCCAAAGGGTTATGTTTTATGCAAAGAAGTGACACCTGCCAAAAGAATAAGCCTTGAAATTCAGACTTTGATCTCTCTTCAGTCATCACAAGCAGGTGCTCCACTGCAGACTTGCATTGCCTATGAGATGAGTACATTGTGGAACATTGAGTGGCCACTTTATTAGGTACACCTTTCCGTTTAAGCAAACAGCTCCTTTCTCCAGACAGTGAATCACATGTAAATAAAGCAGAAATATGAAGCATGAAGACAGGGTTGAGAGGTTCAGTTACTGTTTGACTACATTTTCCTTTAATGATGATTTATGAATCTTTGAATGTTTATTGTGATAGTTTATGCCAGACACACCAGTTCTAGCATCTATGAAATGGTCACTTCTTCTGGGATTTTCATGTCCTAGAGTAGAATTGTACCAGGAATGGTGCGATGACCAAGTCAATCCAGTCAGCTACATTCTTGACCATAGCAGGTTCCATTCCTATCCACTAAGAAGAAGTAATGGTCAGTGTGCTACAAGAGCCATATGGAAATGTTTATCCGCAGACTGACCTATTTGTGTTCCCATATCATTGGTTTATGATGTGTAAAACTGAGCTGGCTGGTTCACAGCCAGTGTTTTCTACGGTTAAAGGCATCGCATGCTTATAGTTACATGCAGTTTTGGACACATGTAAAAGGCTTTATCAGTGTTTTATTGTGTATCATTAAGTGACATACGCATTTGTACAGAGAGCATTTTTGTGTATGAAAAACATTTCAATTCCAAAGACAGAACTGAATCTCCAAAATACTTGAGCCCAGAGTTTCAAAACAACTATCTTTTAGACCTACACAATAAATTCATAAATGAGGCCTAATTTATGGATTGTATGTGAAAGGAAGGGAATTTCTCTGGCAGGTGCTTCCACTCTGCTTCTGTTTCCAATCTGCACATCCCTTCTGCATTAGGCTTTAATACGACCAGGCAGAGATGGCTGTTAACCTATAGGCAGTAGGGTGATTTAGTGAGAAGGAACACTGTCATTCAAGTGGTTCAAGCCCTTGTGACAGTAAGCATCAGCCCTGCTGAAGTGTAGTCGAGCAAGATCCTAAATCCCTACCGACTCCACAAGTGCTGTTAAATAGCTGAACCTGTGCTCTGATCCGCCCTGTGGGGGAAGCACGCAAAAATTCCCCTTGGGGATCAATAGAATATTATAAAAAAATTAAAAATAGTAAGTTAGTGGACAACATTCCCTCTAGTAAGATGGACAAGGGTAGCCTAGCGAAAATGTACATGAAGGCACAGCTGCTTCTCTTTTGCATCCATATTAATACTATTAATCTTGCAGCTAAGCATTAGCCTTGAGATCAACTCCATTCATAAAGGTGGTCATCAGTGCTTTGTGAAGTGTAAGCTCACTAAGCACGGATCCCCCAAACGTTTACAATTTGTGAATGAACCAACTTCCTCTCACACATCGCTCTTTTTGTAGTCCTTGTTGCTGAATTATGTGAACATGGTCTGGCCAGAGCCGCTGTTAGCGTTGCTCTCAAATGTTGTCCAAGTTGTTAACTGGATTTCAGACGAGCATCTGCAAGCAATCTTCACAACTCACAAATCCCTTACTCAGATGCACAATAATCCCCTTTTGAAATAATGAGCAGGCCCTCTAACAAGTTTTATTTTAGACCCCCGAAATCCAGGCTTTAAAGAAATATCGGAATATGGTCTCTTGCTTCTTGTGGATGTTATTGATTGTTCGTGGCCCGCCTGCCAAGTAAGCATAACCACTCATATATACAAAAAGGGAATAAACAGATTGCTTGATTCCACGTTGCTTAGACCACAAACTATTGTGGACGCTTTGAGTTTATATCTAGTGATGACAAGCACAGCAAGGAAATAACCTCAAATGATGACAATCTTCTATTTCAATATTCCTTTCACAGTTTGTTGTGTTAGCTGTCTCTAATGGTTCTCAACATCTGTGGCTATAAGATTTTGACCCTTGCTCACAGTTTCTCACAAGAGGAGTGCTAATTTCAGCTTTCCACCTAACCTGGATTCTTAACAGGTTAACACAATTTTTTATTTTATTCCAGGCCAGTTGTACTCTAAGAAACATGATCCATATGGGCCCAGATGTGTGATCCTTTTTCAGCACTTACACACTGAGTCACTTTGTGAACCTTAGATCCTGAAGCGTGACACTGCTGTGAACAGAGTGGTGATTCAAAAGTTCACACTATTTACTCAGTCCCAGACTGATTCTTCAGGCTCCAGCTGGTGTCTGGTTACAACAAGTGCAACAGCATCTCATTCCTGGTTGAGTCATCATCTATCTTTTCCATGTAGTTACAGACACAGTTTGATAGATGACTCAGTAGGAATCAATTGAGAGTTGTCATTGTGATATAATATATACATATAATTTTGCTATTATTTTATTATATATAGTCTGTATCCTGGAGCTGTATTTATAGGGCATGTAATACAAATTTGAATATAAATATTGTAATACATAATATTTCATTACTATTATTTATAATATTTTAAGTTTTATTCTAAGCTTTATTATATGCTATATAGCATATAATAATATATAATAATATATATATATATCGATACAGATTACATATAAAAATAATATAAATAATATTCTAACTTATTATATATTGTTTATATATAAATATATGTCTAGGACAGACTAAGGCCACAGAGACCTTGTAAATCAGTGACTCATTCTCAAACACACTTTCAGTGAGTCATCTATCTATCTATCTATCTATCTATCTGTATCACTTACTTGATCTCTTCATTTCATCATCTGTTGGTTTGGGAAACTGACTGGAAAAACAAAGTTGACCCTACTAGCACATACCTTTTTCTTAATTTCTCTTCTCTGGGTAAACGATGTCATTCATATAAACGCATACAAACTCTGTTATTGACATTTTGGCAATTATAACACACAGAAATCATTCAATGAGTGTCAGAAAGTTCAGACAATCAAATAGGAAAGCATGTGAAAGTCAAATGACGATACTTTTTTGTGATTGTGTAATGTGATTGCTGTTGTCATGTGAAAACCTCGTAACACCAGTTTTGGTGATTTTTACATTTTACATGGTCCTCTATGGGGTTGACAAAATTCTACAACCCTTGGAATTATAAAAACCCATTGGACAATCTCAAAAATGCATGGTGGATAATATAAAAACAAAGCTATATATCTCTATTCCTGAAAAGGTGACATTTTGGATACGCAAAATTTTCATCTGACAGCAACAAATCACAATTTGACAGTAAAGCATCACAGTAGCATACCCAGCCAATATGTCCATGTAGGCCCCACATGGGTTAGTGATGGGCTGGTACTTACAACCCAAATGGGGCCATATTAATGTGAGCGATCGTCATTTAAATAGGGCCCAATGCGGGACCCACACATAGACCGGAGCTGGGCTTGAATGGGTAGCCAATTTTTATGCCCAGTTGGTTACACACAACCCATCAAAAAGCCCACTCAAAGATGAAACCCATATAATCCAGGTAAAACTCATTTGGGCACCATATGGACGTGTCTGTTGGCTATATACGGTATATGATCTTCACAGATCCTGTTGTTTCCTAACGGGCCGTGTCTGGTTGTAATCACATTTTTTTTTTCCTGCCTTAATACCAATTTCAGGAACCAAAGTTTCCTGTCTTAACTTTAGGACTTGATTTGATGGTTTATCTGGAAAAAGATTTGTCTTCCAGATGGACCCAGAACTCCAAACCATAACCATCCCTCGCCAAGAAATGGACCTCAACAAAGGAGTACAAAGTATGCCAAAAAGAAACGGAGATGTGGAGGTGATGGAGATGGAGTGAGACAGGGAACTAGAAGAAAGGGGAAGAAGAGCCAGAAGTTGACAAAGAGGGAATGAAGTAAAGAAACATGTAGGCGTGTAGGAGTGGGACTTTGTGCAAGGGTGTGTGTGAAGACATTCCCAGATGGATGTGTATGCAGAATTGCATTGATTGTTGTCAGGCACAGTCTCAGTCTCTTTTTGCCAGAGGACAACCACAGTGTACGGGCGAGAGGTCCGTGTCTCTTACCACAACAGAGGCCTTCGTAAAAAGTCAATCATTTAAGATTAATTTAACACTGCTGTTTTGTTGGACAACTTCCAAATGGAGTGTGCTGTTAGTGTGTTAGATTCCCCACACAATGTCATAACTCCATGGATGGACACACACACACACACCCCCTGCACACAAACAGCATAAAAGTATTTTCGGTCATTAACTATTATTAGTATTTATCATTTGAAAATGGAGGACAGCTTGTCAAACGCCGGTTTAATTTTGAAGGGAATCGTGATCATGCCCATTCAGAGACAGTTAACTCTAGCCCCCAGCCCTGCTCCGTACAAAAGAAGAAATGGAAGAATAATAATAGCTGAATGCATAAAAATAGAGCGATGGATGGAGGATCTTCTGAATGAAATCAGCTAATTAATGTCCATTCTCACACATATCCGTCTGTCTGGACAACGTGTACACTCTGGGGACAGTGTCTCCATTGTCACTTATGCCAATTTGGTGCTTGTATCTGAAATGCATGAATCATAACCCATTATTGTGTTGAATTATAGAAGTCTGTCACTTGGGGCGAAGTGCCTCATTTCCTCTGTGTGACTGTTGGTACCTCTGTGGTCCAGTCACAGGGAGAGAGGAAGAAAGAGGTCTACGTCATCACTTTACAACCCGCAGACCCTTTATTCCACTCTGCAATGCGTCCCGTTGCCTACAAATCAATGTAGTCGTCATAACAAGTGTTTCTAGAGGGCGAGGAAAGAGGATTTGTGATTCCTGATGGGGGAAGAGCCAGAGGGAAGCTGGAGCTGGCTCTATTGTATATATTACACTTGATTTAATGGCCATCTCGCTTCATGTTCACACTGTGACTCATCGGCCCATATGGGCCATGACACCATCCATAGACTTGCTATAGTCCATGCACAGACAACCTGAGCATCAAGATCAACACCATGGGTTTCTGATGAGGGTAGGACATCCTGTGAAATGTGTGTGTGTGTGTGTGTGTGTGTGTGTGTGTGTGTGTGTGTATAACAACGGGGCAACCTACAGCTGTTTGTTTCTTTATTGATGCCAAAAGATGCACATATTCAAGTAATTCACATAAATGTAAGGAGATCCATCAGTCTCAAACAAGCCTCCACGTCTCTAGCGCCCTCCTTTGGGACAATCACTAATAATCAATATAATGCTGCAAACGTTTTAAGAAACCTAATTCTCATGATGAATTTCACCAATGTGCAAGAGTAAATGATGGCATGTGATCTGCTTTTTTAATTGCTGTACTCCACCACATAGGCTAGTAAGTGCAACTTTAAAAGTGTTTGTGTGACTAACAAATGGACACCCCGCCACCATCACCACAACTCCACACACACACACAGAACACACATGCACAACAGGCACACTTATTTCACCATTGGCGACAATAAGAAATATTGAGGCATATGCTAAGTTTCTTTCTGATCTATTATCCTTGGAGAAAAACTCCCCCAACGCACAAAAAAAGGTTTGATGGTTTAAGATCCAAATACACTTCGGTCTACCAGGTCAGCTTTGATTTCCTCTCAGCCTTCGGTGAAATGTGATGTCATCCAACTTTATGTTTGCTCGTTACCTCCTCCTACGTTCATGTTCAGATTCCCTTTCATCAAGCCGCTTTCAAGGCATTTTTAAAGAAAATCAACAACCGAACAGAAATCATTTTGTTGTAAATCTAGATAATTTAAAGACTTTCCATAACTCCCCATTCTGAGAGGAGCCAGTGTTTAACAGGGAAGATTTGGTGTGTGTGTGTGCGCAAATGTTATTACTCCATTGCTCTAATATAATTTAATCAGCATTATCTAAAATACAAGCCAAAGCACACACCAACTCTCTGTAACATATTGTGCATTGTGAAACCGAGATTAACAGTTATGGTGGCTGACTATGTTGTAAAGAATAACATCTGGATAAGAGAGAAAGATGGAGGACGAGAGGGTGACGGTGAGGGGCGAGGGGCGAGAGACTAGGGGGATTTAGAGAGAGAGCTTCTTAAGATCAGTCGTAATGTGTTTCATGCACATGCTGAAAAACAACCATGATTATTGTCACCCTGTAGAACAATTCAATTTAACTCTGTATAAATGTAAACATGCCATCCATCCACTGTACACCCTGGTTCTATGTCACCTAGTACTGTAGTATTTAGTAGTTAGGCCTTTGTATTTTGTACTTTGCCTTTGTATTTTGTACATTTTGCTTCTTGTGATACTGTTATGCTGCTGCAACCCCAGAATTTCCCCCCAGGGATCAATAAATATAAATATCTATCTCTATCTCAGTTTTGTTGGAGGAAATAGATTCTCATTTGCAGCGTTGTTTCACTCACCTGTGACTGGTTGCAGGTGCCCACATGGTATAAACAAACCTTTTATCCATTTCAAAGTGATAAAATAATGCTGCTCTGCTTCCCTGGTCGTCTGTGAAAACGGTGAAAAGAAGAAAAGATCTGTCTGATGTTATCGAGAGGGTTTGCTGCTCGTGGAATTTGGATCTCAAGGCTGACCTTCAGAGGTCTGGAGTGATGGTGATGCAGTCGTCCAAATACAATCTGTGACGGCATACGGTGAGTCAGACAAGCTGTGAAACAAGAGTGGTCATGAACACAGAAAAAGAAACACAACACAAACACAACAAAAAATGCCACAGGGTAACGTGGGAACAACATGTCGTCTTATCTCTCTATTATGCAGAACTGTGTTTAAGCAGTTGCTGTATTACCAACTCACTCTGGCTTCTGTTTGTAATATTTCTCTGCATTATTGATGGACAAGCCAGGGTTGAGACACTACGTACTATTGCCTGTATGTGCCCTTTTCTTAATCTACGCTTTCACCTGTATGAATAATTGAGATTGGACACAACCACGTTCTGTGTTGTGCCGGGTTCAATCCACAGAGCACTCAACACTGCAGTAGGTCACACTCCACATGCTCTGTTAAATAATATATGAGTGATGTAAATTCCCCCAAATAAAAAGCAACAACATACTCTAGGAGCAGAAAACAATGGGGCACACTTATATGTTAACATGTCACAATTCCAGACAGGAGGGACATTAACAATGAAAACAAGATGCAGATCATATACCGCCAGTAAATAAAGCAAGTTATTATGTTATGGCAACCATAATATGGATCATTTCAAAGGTTTGAATTTATTGTCATAATGTCAATCAGTGGCACTCTACTTAGAAACTGGTAGCAAGGTTGCAGGGTTCTAACTCATCTATTTTATTGCGCCCGTCAAGAAAAAGGTTCGGGGCCTGTTTTCGGTTTGGATTGGTCACATTCTGATGCTTCGCCATTTAGTGAAAGTTTAAATCCAGTCCTTGGCTATCTCTCCTCTCACTTCAAATCTCTCCCATTTCACTCTGCAAATGTAAAAAAAATCGTATCTTTCAAATAAATCGTATACTGCCAGCACTGTAAAAAATGTGACTGCTGCTGGCTCTGCACGGGGGTTATCAGGCAACAGCTCATCAGAGTTTTGTAACAAGGCACTGCCTTTGTCTAAGTCCTGCCCACCCACCGCCTGCCCTTGCCTGGGCCTCTGAAATATGGGCACAGAGTGACTGAGCTTATCTAAAGAAGAGGAGGAGGAAACTGAATAGATTTGTTGGAAAAGAGAAAAGTAGAGAACACACATACACACACACACAAGCCAGCAGCCACAGCCATTAATTACACACACAACACAATAATATGCAGCAGCCTGAAAACCCGCACAGCAGCCAAGACAGATACAAAATGACATTTCACAAAAAAGAAAAATGCATGAATGCACACAGTAATAAATAAATAAATAGATGAAATTTGGTATAAATGTATACTTCCGTATTATCCTATTTATTTATTGTCTCATGCATCAATTTATTTTTATTTATTTCCCTATTTACTTATTTGTGTATTTATTCCCTTAGAATTGAATTCTGTATTTCTAAATGTCTATTTTTATCTATTTCCTTATTAATGAATTTCCGTATATATTCTTTTCCCTATTTATTTATTTCTGTATTTCCCTGTCCTTATGATGATGAGGGGGGCAGTCCATCATGGTGTTCCCTTACTCCCATTGGTTGATCGGTATCAGAGTGTGTAGATCGATTGTACGTGCCTTACTATGCTCTTAAATCAAAAGCAAACAACTTTTCTTGTTCATGGGTTGCTAGCTAGCCTAGCACGGTGCTTGCAATGGTGTTGGCTTGGCTTGGGCTTCGGTCAGGCAAAACATGGCCAGAGAGTTCAGAGTGTTGGCTGACCTTGCCGAAAATGATTGTGGCATACTGGGGGAGGGTGTGGGGGAGGCGTAGCCTGGATGCAGGGGAGAGTTGAGTCAGTGGACTGACTCTCCCTGTATCCAGTGTCATTTTAACCTGTGTGTGCCGCTGAGCACTGTGTGTGCTCAGACCAAACTACTGTCCCGGGAATAACCCGGGTCGTCACCATTCAGACCAGACCACACAAGACCCTTGTCACCATATTTACTAGTGATGGCCGATTCGCGAACGAATCATTCAAAAGAACCTACTTGGGTTAAGTGAGTGAGTTGATTCGACTCGCACACGCAACTGAACCGATTCAGCAGCGGTTATAGCAGTAAAATGATAAATTTAAAAAATGAAATGAATAGCAATACTCTGTAAATACTATAAATATTATTATTGTCATTAACCTGTGGGTTATTTGGTGTTTTACAGTTGTGGTACATGTGGTTATTTGCACGTCTGGTTTGACAGGGGATAGCGCTGCTATAATTCCATTGCCTGTTAGTAGAACAGTTAGTAGAACATCAGACTCTCATGCTGAGGGTTGTGAGTTCAAACCTTATATAGTCTTAGTTATCACCTCAGTCAATTTTTATTGGTGAATCATAATTAATTGATTCAGAATCGATTCACTTCTATCGGACGGCTCGAAAGAATCGAGCTAGTTAAAAGAGCCGGTCTTCCCATCACTAATATTTACATCTGTATACGTCACTGCCGCGCTGGGCTGAACAAGTAACTGTGATATCGCTGTATTGCCTGTGTGATATTGCCGTATTATAATTGAATCTTTAACCGTCCCGGTAATTTGTTGCTTCATTTCTTCTCCCCCACCAGTAGCTCTCTGATTTCAGAATCTTTCCAGTTCTCTGTTGTTATTCGTACGTTGTTGAAACGGTCCTTGTTGTGAACTGTCTTGCAGACTAATGCGCTTCTGATCTTATAGACAACATATAAAAACACAAAGATCTTCCCTCAGTTTGCTGTAAAAATGAAAGTGAGAGGGTTCACTATGACCCCTGTCCAACAGCAGTGGTACATTTCCTAGGAGAAGGAATCCACTTGGCAGATGTGTTGAGTGAAATCTACAAGGTTTGACACTCATGACCAGGGGCGATTTTAGACCCTTTTTGGGGGGGCTTGATTTTGATATATATATATATATATATTTTTTTTTACATTATCTAGGCTAAGGCTACCCAACTCATAGGCATACATGCGGGCATGTGCGCTACACTGAGAGACATAATGAAGACAGCAGCACTACACAACTGAACTCAGGTCACAGCAGCATCCCAGAGAGTAGGTGAGTGGGACAGAGGTAGTAAGCTTGAGAAATACACACTCAATAGTCTATTACTGTAATAGAAATTAAAGGGCATGTTACTCCCCTTTGTTATAGTTAGCTAACATGAGCTAGCTAGCTAGCTACAACACACACTAGCTTCTCTCATGATAGCCAAAAAAGGACATATAACATAGATAGCCTACAAATAAACCTGTTACTCCATTGATGGATAGAAGAAAGTACTTGATGAAAAGCAGCAGAACCACAGAAAATGTACAATCAGGCAAGATAGATGAGAGGAATCTCTGGAGTAGTACTATGTCACCATGATGACAACTACAACAGCTCTAAGATTGAATGTATTACAATGTAACCCCAATAGAACAGAAGTACTGTTACAACTGGACCTTTGGCTGGATACTAGATCCATGCAAAGACAATGGATCCTTTCATTTAAACCGAACACACTAAATCAGTGAAAGGAACCAGGTCCTCTGCATGGTATACCAGTCTGTTTCTTGTCCCTTTCTTGAATACGTTGTAGCCATTCCTCCTAAAAGGCTTTATGCACTATAATATAAAGAAAATATTGTTGAACTTAAAGCAAATTTGTAGCATTTTTGTAGTAATTCATGAGGAAAAACCATTATAATATTCCTATAATATTCCTATAGGAAGGTGTGGTACTCAGCAGTGAGTTTATAGTGACCTAATCCTACTTGATGGTATTTTCTGCTATGGTATTCTTATAATATTTCTATAGGGTCTTAGTTTTTCTATGATATTTGTATACCTAGTATCCTTCTAAAATCTGTTCCAGGATACTATGATACTTTGGTACCTGCTCCTAGTGGTTTCAGTGAAACCTGAGTGTCATGGAGAGGATTTCTTGTCCCTTCTTGAATACGTTATATCCATACCTCCTAAAAGGCTCTCTGCAGGTCTATAGACGTTCTGGTCACTAGCTGTTGGCCTACTAGTTTTACTCTATTTGAGTAAATTCAGTAAAGTCTGCTCATGACACTCATCCTGTCAGTTTAACACAGTTGAGTTTGTGATCAGTGGCTCAGAGCAAAAGGATTATTCTATAGTGTTATAGTTACTGTGGGGTGTAGTTTCACGGCATGGATGATATCCACTGAGCCCCTTGGGGGGTAAAGCCATTCTGAATGATCATGATCATCCTATGGTGAAACATCCTGATGAGAGTTGTGATGACTATGCCCCCATTCACATGTCGCCAGTGTTCACTGAATGGTTTGATGAGCATAAAAATGATGTAAACCACCCATCACGGCCGTCCCAGTCACCAGATCTCAATCCAAAGGAGAACTTATAGGGGATTCTGGAGAGGCGACTGACAGCGATTCACACCACCTTCGTCAAAACAGCACATGGATTGATTTTTTTTATGGAAGGATGGCGTTGCATCCCTCCACTAGGGTTCCAGACACTTTTAGACTCTATGCCAAGGTGCATTGAAACTACAGTATATGCCCTATTAAGACACTTTATTGTTTTATTTATTTTAGCAGTTACTTACAGCTTTATTGGTATTGGTGGTATTCCACTGAATGATGTTATAATCTGGCACAAAAGCTTTCAGTTTCATAGTTGCTTGAAATGTTATTTCACACACACACACACACACACACTGACACACACACCCATTACCAACCATTGCCAGTTGCAATTGTTACTGAGGGTTAGCTACAGCAGAGAACCAAAACTTACTCCAGGATTCAATTTCAATACAGCTGCAGTAGAGACCTATGATAGTATCACACCCTGCCAACATATGAGGGGCAGTTACTATTACATGAGCGTATGAGTAGGGGACAAAGAATTAAAAACTCCTATTCAGAGTAAGTACAATGTGAGTCCATTGCATATTGAGTGAAGAATCCTTTGTTTCAGGGCAATAAATTACTGCAAAATAAAGTAAATAGAGATATTACTACTCCCTAACATTCCCACATGTCATTGCATTCTTTGGTCAACTCCCTTGTATAATCAGTTTGTCTTTAGTGTGTCTCACTTTCAAGTACAAAGCGGAACACCTACACCACAATGATACCCTTTGATAGCGATTGCAAATATGAACACATCAAACGCATGTGGAGCGGACAGGTTGTAAGATTGTAGGAATTTATGGGATGATTTATATTTGAATGAATCTTCTTAAAAGAGAGTGAAGAAACCTCCCACTCTCTAGACCCTATGTACCCTTTACACACCCTTATGTGGGACAACTTTGTGTGTGTGTGTGTGTGTGTGTGTGTGTGTGTGTGTGTGTGACATCCCAACTTTCCACTCTCCATCACAGCCCTTCAGTGGAGATAAGTAGGGGCAGGTCAATAGAGACCATGTATATCAATGCCTGCATAACGATACATTGCTCCACCACTATACTCCCTTTGGTCTTTCCTGGAGGACAGAAGATAGGAGGATGCCACCTGCAGGGCTCACTAGCTGGGGGTGAGTGGGGCAGGGGATGGCTGCTAGCTGGGCACTAAATAAGTGGTGTTCAAATTTCATAATACTAGGTCTGTTTTTAAATCCATTATTGCACTATTGCATGGATTCAAAAATGCATGGCCGAGAGTCAGAATAAAATGTTCCCGAAAATGTTGAGAAGAGAATAAAGGATAGACTGCTGGGAAGCCCGTAGAGTTGAATTGAATTAATTGATTTAAAACAAAGGAGGTTGGAAGTATTCTCAGGGTGTCTCTGCTGTTTAGTCAGAGGGACGTTTTTTGCCAGGATCTCAAATGAGGAGAAGCTTGTAACATTCCTCATATAACAAACTGCAATGCAAAAAAGAAAGAAAGAAAGAAAGAATGTTCACATTTGGCCCCGTTTGTTCCCTGAAACTAAACTCCCATCAGCATAAAAAAACAACAACACATCAACAACTCGACCTCAAACAATTTTCCCACTCAGTTTGTTTTTTTCTTCTGAGCAGCTTCTAAGCAAGGGCCTTTCCTGCCAGCACTGTCGTTTACTGTCTACTGATGAGCCACTGCACTGTATCTCTGGCTTCCGTAATCACCCACAAAGTGGACACCATAATACCCTTTAACCAGAAAGATCTGTCCCCTGGATCCTCTTTCCTCGCCTCTTCCCTTCATTTTGTTTCCTATCAATGCTCCTCCTTTTTCTCGTGCTCTCTCTCTCTCTCTCAACATTTTTCCATCCCCCATTTGTCTTGATCTTTTTCTGTTCTCTCTAAAATGTTTATCCTTTTTATATGTTACTATAGTAACATGTCAAGGGGACAGTTCTCAGTGGATAGACTTAATATAGAATGGGGAAAAGAGAGAAAGAAACAAAAAGAAATGTGAAATTTCTTGTGTGCCTTATTCTTGAGTGTATGTATGTTGTGTATGTGTATGTATGTATGTTTATCTGTGTGTATTTGTGTGCACGTGCACGCATGCATGTGCATATACATTACGCCACAGGCCAGATCCAATTTCATGTGTGAGGTCAGGTTATCCTGCTCTGTCATCAGGACGAGAGGATGTAACGGGAATACAACACACCCCGGCCACGTGACTAGGGAGAATGGTGCCCACATAGAAGAGGATGATGGGAATTGTGTTTGCCTTGTTGTGTCACATGCCATAAACAGATAATATACTTACTGTACTTACTTTGTATCACTACACCACACACTCCCATGAATACACACTCGCCCCAAATGAAAAGGATCAGTTACATCACAGTAACGAGGGCTTACTGTAAATTCAGCGAGAGAGATGAACGTGACATCCAGCTTGTGAACTCTTGAGGAAACAGCAGCAGATGGGCCATACCACCATATCACACCTCAAACAACTCAAAATGAAAGTAAGAACGATGGTTTTGTGTTAAAAGCCTTTGGCTTTGTAATAACTTTGAGGCCAAATGGAGAAAATATAACCTTAAATCAAGTGATAATTTGAAATTTCATTGTAGAAATAAAATGAAACTTACCAGTTAGAGAGGATGAGCATGTACAATTGGTTTAAAACGTAAACCAAATACAACTTCTCTCCAGAGTGAAATGTTTACTGCAATATATATATATATGTTCTGGTCGTTTTGGGCCGTATACCTTTTGTTGCTGCCTTGTTTTGTATGGGTGGGGCCATTGGTGAGCTTGGTTGTGACTATCAAGGTGAGACCAGTGGCCACAGTGCAGGGAAGTCATAGCAACAACAATAATGTCAGAAAACAGTAAGAAAAGAAAGTCCAGTGAAGCTAAACGTGCGGCAGACAAGACCTGTTCAAAAACACGCTAAACATCGGCAATGCTTTTCCACGTTGGTGGCATCTGAAGGAGACAAGGGGGCTGAGAAGTGACGCAGAGCTGCAATCTATACTGCTATACAAGTTCATCAGCAGCTCATCAGAATAAACTTAAGGCCTTCGCTGCCTAGAGGTGAAAAGTTGCATATTGTAGCTTTAACCAAATGGATGCAAGACATTATAGGCAAGCAGTCCATGGATATTTGCTAAAAGCTTGCTGACCATGTTTTCTTGTTTCAGCAAAATCACACTTCCTGAAAGTGTCAGGCTGCACATTCCCTTGCTGCCTTTTGTAATATCTCCATCAGGGTCACGAGGAAGCATATAAATATAGAGTGTCAGAGTATTACATCACCCTGATCCGGTAAAGAATGGCTGGACTTTATGTTTATTTGTCCAATAACAAATTCATGGTTCAAATGAAGACTTAGACTGGCTACTCATCTTCTAGGAAATAGGTGATGTGTGGTCATGCATGATGGTAATTACTATAGAGAGATGTTTCAGGAATAGATTTCACACTTAACATTGATCAATAACATTAATGGGAAATTGAATGCAAAATGTATTACTCTGAAAAGTGACTTTCTAATTTGAAATGCAATTTCAAATGAACTTTGGAATGAACTTTTCTTTTCTCTTGTTTCTTTATGTCTCTTTTCCTCTCTCTCTCTCTGTCCTCTATCATTTTGACTCTCTTTTTCCCTCCTTAACACATGCTTGCATGCAGGCACATGAAAGCAAACTTTCTGATATAGTCCAATACAAATGTATACCATTTATTGTCCTGAGAAAAAATGAGTTTACAAAGCTCTCCCTCTCAAAAACATTCACTGGGTTAACCGCATCCCTCAGCACTCCCCATTTCTCTCTCTCTCTCTCTCTCTCTCTCTCTCTCTCTCTCTCTCTCTCTCTCTCTCTCTGTGTAGCTTTTAGATCCCATGTCAGGGATCTTGAGTGGTGGGGCCCCCGCGGGAGGTGTGTGTTAGTATCAATTGTCTGCCGGGTGAACGAAAGCAAAGCTGGGAAGAGCTTCCTCACCCTCAACCCCACAGTTTGTGTTCGGCAACTGGATCCTGGATGCGAGACGGAGACACAGTATGGCCTTCCAGGAATGCTGCAGCAGAATGCACAACCGTCTATCTTGAGCCTCCAACAGTCATTGGATCAGGTGATGAGGCTACACTGATCACATCTGAACACCGTTCACCAGAGAAGAAAGGGGCATGACGCACACTTTTCTTGTCTCTCTCTTGCCTCCTCAACTCTCCAAAATAAGTAAAAATAAGTAAACACTTTAAGTCCCGGATATTTGAGAGCGGGAGACACTGGAGCACCCGGCCTCTACAAACAAACAAATTCCACAGTGTTGTCTCATTTGTTTTGCAAGACTCCTCCACTAAACCAACAAACTGTATGGCCTTCACTCATAACTCAAATTGCTGTTGTGCATCCCCACCTTTCATACAGATGTGGAAAGCACTTCAGAGTTTGCCGAGTACAAGGGGCACAAATGATCAGCCAGGATTAATAGCGTGCTGTGAACATGCGCTCTCTCAGTGTCGGCCAAAGACCGCATCACACTCATGTCTGCAGGCTTGAGGAGAGCTCCAGCACCTGATGTTGTACAGACATTCAGTTGTATAATGATCTTATAATGGCAAACACATTAAGAGTTATTATACACAGATAGGTGCAAACATATCGCTGGGTGATCAAAAGGAGAAGGCAGGCAGTGGAGTGGAAAAACAAACCAAATTGGCTCAAGCAGAGATTATTTCTGTTTTTGTTTATGTTTTGCAGGAAATGTCCGAGAGAATATGCGTGAGATCCAGAGATTATATTCCGTTTTGACTGATTTCAACTTTGAAATAACATAAGTAACATATCCAGAGATATTAGTAATGACATGGATAAAAAGCAGGTACAGCTGTTCCCTGGGATGCACTCAGTGACTCGTAGTGTGTGTGTGTGTGTGTGTGTGTGTGATTGAGCAGCATGAGAGAGAGTAGAATGACTGCGAGCAAGACCCAGAGTAAGAGAGAGAGTGACACAGAAAAAGAAAGAAAGACAGAAAGAGAAAGAGAGAGAAGGGGAAGAGTATTATGAGTGTGTGTGTGTATGTGTGTGTGTGTGTGTGTGTGTGTGTGTGTGTGTGTGTGTGTGTGTGTGTGTGTGTGTGAAAAAGAAAGAACAGGGCTGTGGGTTCATTCATTCCTCCATGCAGGTCAATAGTCACTTTTCCACAGTGATGTCAAAGCCAACTCTTACAATATGAGATCAAAAGCATCACCCACCAAGTTGGCATAACAGCTCTGCTGACAAATGGCCTAGTTAGCCATATTTGGTCCAGTAGTGGAAACCAGGACAGACAGGACTACAGTATCAGTCACTTTACTTAGCACTGTATCACTTTAACACTTGACTTGTCACCATGTACATACTCTGTATATAATACTTTATATCTCCTTTTTTTTATTCAGTGTGTTATTTAAATTTATGTGTGCTGGCGGAACGATCAGGAGTAAGAATTCCAATGTGCTTGTACTTCGCAAATGGCCAATAAAACTCTTGAACTCTTAAGTTGTTGACAATAAATAGCAAGCAGTCATTTGAAACTGTAAAGCATCACTAATGCTAAAGGAATGGGAGTCTTAGAGGCAACCATGACATGAATCAAGAGAAAATGTCTTGCAAAACCTTCCGTATTTGGCATAAAACTGTGATAATGTTCATTTGTTCAAGCTGGTGGAAGATGATTTGACCAAGAATAAGGAATATTGCTGATGTTTGTGTGGGCTTCACCAGAGAACCAAACCCTGTATTCATTGGGTCGATAGGAAGGAAGGAACAATTGCATCGTCTATGGAAGTACAATGGGATAAAGTGCAAGTAGATCACAATGGGAAAAAAGCAACCGACGAGCAACACACGGGGAAAAGCATCCCCATTCAATTCAAGAGGAAAATAACCTTAGATCACCCTGAGAGCGTCAATAAATATGGACCCTGGAACAGGACTGTCATCGATAGATAGATAGATAGATTCCCCATTTTTCTCTTTGCCTAAATGTCCACTTCATCTTTGACTTTGCATTGATGTTCCCAGCTGTGAAGACATCTCCAACAAACTCCTTTATCCCCTCATGAGGAAGAATAGATCATCGCTGCCATGTAACTAATGTAGAAGAGCAACCTCTGAATTCTATTGAAGCATTAAGCTAACACACACGACTGAATCCAAATGATCCAACAGCTCTTAATTATATTAGGGTGGGTGAAGAGAGAGAAAGTAAAGACATTGAGTGTGTGTGTGTGAGAGAGAGAGAGAGAGCGAGAGACAGAGAGAGAGAGAGAGAGCAGTTGCGAAACTGCATATAATCATATCTTTACAATTCCATGTCCAAGCTCTATTTTCTGGAAATTTTCCACAATTGTCATCCGAACTGGGGTGCAATCATCGCTTGGAGCCAAATCAAACTGAACAGCATGAGCTTGACGTGGCTCTGGATTCAAAGATTATCACAATGGAAATGTATGCCCACTGAGGGACAGCGCTGGTAGAAGTTCACAAATCCTTAGCTTATGGAAAGGTGTATAGAACTGTGTGAAAGTCCCCCGGGCAAAAAAAAATGGCTTAAATACAAAGTATTGAAGTATATAAAGTGATGAAGTATTGAATGTATTTAGGCATCAAGAGTAAGGAAGCCTTTGAATATCTGAAACATGAATTTCTGTAGGTGAAAGTGAAAGTAGTTGGTAGTTTTGATAAACTTGCTCAGCTAAACTAAACTCAATTTTGCCAGTTACTCAACAGTAAAAAACATCTATTTAATCTGCTTATGATTTTTAGAATACACATAAACGCATGAGTTTAATGGGTTCTGCCACTAAGTAGCTCCACTGGAGCAGTGAGGGTTACTGTGATGAGAGAGTGACAATTTATCCTCATCAGTACCTGTGGTGTGGATGCAAAACAAGACACTGATTTGAAAAACATTGACTAACCAATGCATTTCTCAGTGTGTTAGTCACCTATATGACAGGCTATGACAGCATCAGCCCAGCTGAAGTGTCCTTGAGCAAGACACTGAATCTCTACCAGCTCTACCAGCTCTCCAGAGTGCTGTTCAAGCATTGTGCTCTGACCTCCCTGTGGAAAACAATAAAGCATTAACATTACACTATTTAGCCAGGAAAGCTGACTGAGAGCAATAATTGCAGGGGGAAGGAGGGTAACACACATGCATGTATGATGAATGCATACCTGCGGGCTGCCCAGTATGACTAGACACTCAGACACTCACAGCTCTACAACATGACTGTGCTGTTGGCCAGTGAGCGACCCCAGTGGAGCAATTGAGGGTGATTTTACTTCCTGTGGTTTACTCCTTTGACATCATTTAATTTGGGCGTGTAATCTCTGTTCCTCTGATACTGACTGCTCACCACCCCCCACACCAGGTTGGGGGCTTGCGGGGACAGAGCCTTTAGCGTGAGCGCCCCCACCCTCTGGAACTCACTCCCTGTGGAGATCCGCAATGCTGGGTCCATTGAAGTGTTTAAACAGTGGTCTTCCTACCTTTTAGCCTAGTTGTTATTTTCCTCATTTTATCTAGTTCTTTTCTTTTCGCTCTTAAATTCAAGTTATTATTATTATTATTATTATTAGAGAGTAGAGTAGAAAGTAGAGAGCAGAGAGTAGAGAGTAGAGAGCTAGGCCATACAAGAGATAATAGTTTTCATGTTGCACTTAAAAGACCACACATGCAGCCATTGGTCAGCCATCATGACGTATATATGACCATATGTTCAGCTGTTTATGTCCCTGATGATGGGGCACCCCCAGATGAGCTGCTCAAAATGACTGTTGACTTGCCCCTCTCCATAGGGTTAACAGTACAGCAGTGCAGGTGTTTTGCTAGTTGCCATCTTAATTGGTGTCTTACTCGGTACCCATACAGGGTTAACAGCTGCATTGAGATGGCACCAATGGCGCTGATCACAACCCAGCTGTCATCAACAACTGATAAATTGCAGCCTCACAGGCTGGGTTCGTCTGAAGGCACCAAGTGTAAAACAAGAAAAAACACATTAGTTTCTCTCTCACTTCACTCTCCCTCCCTGACTCCAACTTCTAATAACAAACATGTGTATCTCACATGGAGGGAAAGCATTTACTTTGTGTCGGTGGACTCCTTCCAGTTGGGAGGGAGGGTGGAGTGTGTCTTGCTGAATTCCTTATCAGTAGAATAAAAAAAAACACTAATATTGATATTTTGCCCTCTCTAATTAAATGTCTTGCATTCTTAAATGAAGCTTCTATTAACTCATTTCCAGGCAAGTTGACAGATCCCCTTAGGATGCGGAGGCATTTTCTCTCTATTGCGTGGTTTCTGGTGATAATAAGCCATTAATCAAAATAATTTTATTGTGCAAGATAGAAACCACCTGTTCTCTGGGATTAGCAGCTGTATGTATTACTAGTGATCATAGGTTATCAGGTTATTTCAACAACAAGTTTCAAAACAGAAACCGTTGTAACCAACAATGTTAATATTTGTATGTGATCTTGGAGAACCGGTGGTTTCTGAGCATGCAGAAAGCATGCTTAAGGCATACATACTGTTTCCAACACTGGTCTTCTTGACTGATTTATACCTGGGACAGTTTTAGATCAGGTGCATGCAATGAATTACCTGATAGGATAGAAAAGAAGCGGTAATCTGAGGACCAGAGGGCGCAGGCAGGTTTGGGTGTTATGGCCTGGGATATACATACTCCTGCATGCCGATCCACAGTCTTACACAGTTGGCCGATAAGCAGCTCTCCTGCAACAGGTGGGTTTGAAGGCACTTTGACCATAGTTTTTGAGTGAGATCACTTTTCATCCACTTTCCTCAACATTTTCCTAGCTACTGTGACGACTGAGATCCCAGCCACGAGCTCACCTCTCTAATCATTACGTTACCCATTCAGAGCTCTATCGTAGCTGAATAATACACGTGTGAAGAATATTTAAGATACACAACTAAAATATTAAAGCTGGAGATACAGTTCCTATTAGATACCATAACTTTGTGTAATTGGTGTGTGATGCCATTACAATGCCTTTGAAAGATAATGTAATCCCAAGGTTTGAGAACCGGCCTGGCTTCAGTTATTTTAGCATCACGTTATCAATACTGTACACAGTGCCGTGTACTTATAGTATATTGGAATTACTCATAAACCTATGGCTATTTTGATCAGCTCATATTGTGTGATTGTCACTTGGTTTGTGCTGACGTGATTCCACCACCAACCATGTATTAATACCCTTCAGCCCCACCGCTTTGCTGATTTTTTTCTACTGACTTGAATATCAAAGGAAAATTGCGTATATTGTACACACCCTGTCTCTCACACACACACAGACATGTACAGTATTCCCTCAGAGAAGGAATCTATCTTTTGGGAAGGTATCCCCCTTGTACTTTATGTAAATCTAGTGATGTGTCTTCGGGGTAGAGCCAGAGGTGTGGTGTCAAGTGCACAGTCCTGCTTTGATGTAGACTAAATAAAGGCGTTTTAGCTGCAGTCCATTTTTTTCATTTCAGGATTATTTTCATTCTGCAGCATGGTTTTCATATTCCCTCCAAACTGTCGCCCGGAGGTGGAGAACACATTTTTTATTGGCTCAGTAGCGTGAACTTGGCAACCAAAAACCTGTAAGGGGCAGTAAAGTTGGACCCAGATGCAGAGACACGAGGATGCAGATCGTGTGTAATGGTGCATTCCATTGTATTCGGAATTTGGATAAAAACGACCTCCGACATGGAAAAGTGCAATAGATCAGTCATTCAAGTCGGAATTCCCAGTCGGAAACTTGGGGAAGATCCAACTGGCCCAAGTCTGCCGATATAAACACACCTGACGTCACAGCAATATAGCGGTGCACACCGTGAACAGTATACTTAAATTCCCTTTGCATCAATTTTTACTTCATATGTCGTTTTTGTTATGAAAACATGTTGAAACAACTTTGTAGTTTACATTTGTAACGTAATTCGGTTGATTTGTGCTCAACGTTACGAGATAGAAGTCTTTACTAGCGTGTGGTACTAGCCTACTAACGTTAACGTTACTAGTTCACTCATATGCGCCGTTTCTCTTCACTAATGGCGCTGTAGTAGTTGGTGTAGGTCCTCTTTAGATTTGGGAAATTCAGAGACTTGCCATACAAACATGAGTTTGCTGCGGGAGTCCATGTTTTCCTGAGCAGATGCACTGGAATGCATTTGATTGGAAGTCGGGAATACCGACTTGGAATTATTGACTTCCGAGTACAATGGAATGCACCATATGTCCAATACTTACACACCATATAGTGACTGATGAGAAATGGAGTGCAGCTGATGAGGGGAGGAGCGAGGTTGATGGATTGCAGATGTGGAACAGGTGAGTAGTGGCAGAACACACTAGGAACCCTGGTGGGCATGACAGGGAAGACAGGACCTGAAACAAAACACAACAGAGAGGAGACTAGGGGGACTGGGAAGTGGATGGAGAGAGAGAAAGGGAGAGAGAGGAAGAGGAACTTTAGGCTGCAGGTGGGTCAGGAGGGATGGCAGGAGCGATGACAGCCTTCCTCATGACGAAACCTGCAATTTTGCAATCAGGAAACAAACTCATTTTTCATTTTGACAAGATAAGACAATAATCCTTTAAAGTCTTGGCGGGTGCGTGAGGGATCTATTCTTGGTGGAAATGATCAAACCAAGACATCTGAGCTTGGCAAACTGTCTTATTCATTGTCCAATCTTGATAATGGTAACAATAAATTAACTGTATAAACTGTATAACTGTATAAATTAACTTCCAACAATGAACACTTTATGGCATTTCACATATTCATCATGACTGAAGTACAATCACACTTTTCAAATGGGACCTAGAAATCTGCAGCAGCGAAATATTGGCATGACTGACATGCGACTGTCCAAGATCTGCTAGTATTAAAGACAGAGGGAGCCCAAACTTGAGCTTTGGTTTTGTTTACGTTGCCAATGAGAGCAGTCAAACTGATCCCCATACATAAGATATAATGTAGTTTCTGGTTTCCCTTTGCGTCAGAGTAATGTTACGGTAAAGAAACAGTTTGTTTTTATTTTATATATGTGTGTGTGTGTGTGTACTGTGAATATATATATATATATATATATATATATAAGAACCGACCCACGGAGCAGGATGTCTGAATGGTTTATAGCTCAAATTAGGCCAGCTGGCGTTTCAAGCACGAAGCATGACAACTCAAGCATTATCTTGTACATATGGACTTCTTTGGACATTTCTGATAGTTACAATTGTTTATGCATTGTTTAAATATGTAATCATGTATTTACTGCTTGGTTTAAACCTGGGAAATACACAGCCAAAAAGATCCCGGGCTATAAGAGATCTAAAGCATAGACGCAGCATTGAAAAGACGTCTAGTGCTCAGAAGGTGGAGAGGTGAAGAGAAGGAAAGGAAATGTTTAGAAGAGAGAGCGAGAGAGAGAGAGAGTGAGAGAGAAAGAGAAGCAGATGGTTGGCCAGCGAAAAGATGACCTAAGTAGACCAAAGCTAAGAACAAAATCTGGATGATCGATTGAGAAGGATAAGCAACGGGACGGAATTGGTCAATACAATTGTGGACAATGAATTAGTACCCTGAGCATGGTTGAGAGTGAAATGGTGAGAGAGAGAGAGAGAGAGAGAGAGAGAGAGAGAGAGAGAGAGAGAGAGACAGAGACAGAGACAGAGACAGAGAAAGAATGAGAGAGAGTGTGTGAAATGATAGAGAAAAATAATTATCTGAGTGGTAAGGGACAGGAGAGATCTGTATCATATCTAAGGAGGATTTCCTCTAACCTGAAACACATGGAGAGAAACTCAGCGGCAGGACAGAAGTTAGTCATTTGGGGTGGGAAATGGGAAGCACAGATACACGATTACAGGCCTACATGGAGAAAAGTAGGAGGCGGGCCTATCCCGTATACATAATGGGCCATTACCATAGATGTCAATCATCTTGTCTACTTGAAAGAACCCCAATCAAACCAGGAAGACATTTTTTTGTGCCATAGACAAAACACCAATTACTTGAGGCTGAGGCACTTAAGTGTTCAATGTTTGGATGTGCTGTTGAAGTTCAAGAACAAGTTACTGTTGGGCAGTTTAAGACTCATAGTCAAACAAATTCAACATGTTTTCCTGAAAGGTGTCAGCTGTACCTGACCCTCACAGATGAAAATATTTCAACATCCTTGATTACAGACGTAGGTTCCTCTGAGGTAGCCAGGACCGGAGAAAGCCTTGCTCTTTGACAAAGATGAGAAACAGCCCTAGAATAACACCTTGAGGAAGTGAAATTTTCAACTTGGACAGGACAGTCAGGGAGAAAGAAGCACGTCCAGGGGTGAGAGAGAGGGTCACATTCTCCTCTAATTACCCACATTGTCTTTCAGAAGAAAACAATCACGGAGAAATTCACCAATCAATGGACAGACCTGTCCAACTGAACAGAGAACAGAGAACGAGACAATGAGCATGTTGATCCAGTTACTGCCTCACATCTATGAGGTTTACAACTTTTACCACTGCTTTATGGCAGTGAAGTAGTAAATTAAAAAACGAGGATGAACTCTAACAACACCATGAGGCCTAAATCTTCAGAATGTTCCATTTTCTTATAAAAATGTCCATCATCCTCATACTTATTGCTATAATGTATAGCAGGAATATAGGAATTTCAGAGATTTATATCAGCTTAAAAAAGTGGGAAAACTATTTCTGTGAGTAAACTGAGTTTAGGTGTGCTTGACCTCCGTTACATTCATGTTCATACTTAACGGCTGGTCTGGGTGAGAAGTGTCTTCCATGTGGTACACTGGAAGGTCACCAAAAGAAAACTGAGGAAGTGGGTACTCTGTGACTGGGGAGGTAATGACTGAAGGTCATCTGAATATGATTCAGGGTGTTACAGGCAACAACACAGTTTAACTTGTGACCGTATTGAAGTTGAGCGAGGTCAGACAACTGCATAGATTCATGGATAAGACAAGGCTATACAACAGTCTCAACATAGATTTTAATTTCTGTATCTAGGCAAAGAAGACAATGTTTTTCAAACTAATTCATCATTACAGAAAGCTAGTTGACAGTATAGCTACATGTAGTAATACTATTTCAGACATGGTATCATTAGTTCATAGGACAATTTCACAGTGTCAGGGGGAAGAAAAGCACACTGTTGTGCCATTTTTTTCACAGTGCAGTTGCAAAGCATCCAAAAGCTAGGGGTGTTCCTAAACATGGGAGTACCAGAGCATACTCTGGCACCAAACTGGACCCAATTCCCTTAATTCCATATGTTCAGAGTGCACACTAGACAAGCCGGCTGATGAGGGTGAGGCGCAGCAGAGCTCTCCAAAAATGTACAAAAGTAGTCAGAGGTATGAAGACAACCAGCTAGAGAAGCTGCCAATGCAATGAAGATAAGCATTCCTGACAGCAACTCACCAGTCTTAATTCGCATGCTAACCAGATGATTTATTAGCATGTGTGACTGACAACAATGAAGCCGTTTATCATTTTCCTGTTATTATTATCTGCCATCTGATCCCATTGGTAAATCCCCCAAATATTATCCACTCTACTCTGATGGAACTGAAGCTTCTTTTTTCAAATGGAGTCAGACTGAATTTACTGTTCCCACAAATCACAAAAGCTTACACAGCATGTCCGCTGTAGATTGAATGATGTCACCCATGGGGATGTCATGCTTTGTATACATGACCCATTGAATGTAAAGTGAGAATGTGCCCGTTTCCCTGCTTACAGAAGACCTCCTCCACTACCCAGACAGTTCATAAAAATGAAAGCCAGTCCAAATGTGGGTAAACAGAGACACAGAGACATACAGTACATGCAAAGAGTAGGCCTGTTTAAACACAGTTTGAAATGGGACACAGTGTGGCTATTTAAAGGTCCAGTGCAGTATGGCACCCCCTGTTGAAACAGAGACACCCGACTGCTGGCTTTGATTACACAGTGATTCATTCGATTTAAGACATATTTTTCACCCTGAGCATTTGATGCGAGGACTGATGGCATGTTACAGCTAAACATACATTTTGAGTGTAGTCTGAAGCTGTTAAAAGATGTTAATTACATTTGCAAGATACATCAACAAAATAGCCTAGATGTATTTCCATCAACAACCAAATGTTCAATCAAAACATAATGGGAATTTAACAAGGATCATGTGGTCAAATGAATGTCTGATTCTGCAGTTAAAGGGAAAGGTTGTTTGAGGTAGCTGTCACGGTCTGATGGGTGTAGTTGGTCTGTCACTGAGCTAAAGGATTAAGTGGAATGTGTTCTGAGATGTGATGGTGAAAGCAGCTAGGCTTGCATCTACAAATCTGTACTCCGCCTCTTGGTTTGACGTGGGTGGTGATTTGCTGCAGTACAATGTGGAGCAGCACAGTCTAGCTCCGATACTAATGATGATGACGTGAATGATATGAAACTTTATTGACCCCTGTAGGGAAGTACTGTAGGGAAGAAGCTTTGGCTGTCCACCTCTACAGGGAGGTCAGAGATTAGGGTCAGTGTTTCAGTGACTTCAGCAGGGCTTGAAGCTGTTGTCTGGTTGACGGCTGCTCTCTGTAACCACTCGACCACCCCGCTGCCCCAAGTCACCAGTCATGTCTACTGCACTGATTATTATGTGGGTTTCCCTTCCCAGGACTATGGGCGGTGGTGTGTGTGCACTCAGAGAGGAGTAAAAATCCAATTACACTTGCCAATCGAAGGCATATTTACTCTGTATATATTCAAAGTTAAACTTAACTTATAGCTACTCATGAATGTAACTGATACATATTAGTCTTTACTCATTTCAAAACGGCATTACTCCCTGGGAGCAGCATTTCTATTCGTTACATGACTTTCCGTTACACCTCCCTGGCATGCATCCTCCCTGACCTTCAAAAATGAAAATAACTCAGTTACCTCTCCTGTGAATCATCCAGGAAACCAAATAGCGCCGATGTCTAATGCTGTTGTCATCCTTTTGTTCGATCAAATTAAACGATTGGGGAATACTTCCACTCGGGGAAAGTCACCTTTCCTGACATTTCTCAAAATTAGCTCAGTGTGAGAGGACGTCGAACAAATGTGAGCAAAAGGAATCGGGGGGAAGTGGTGGGATATAGTTGTTTTTTTTTTTATAATTCAGCTTTAACCTGATAGTAGAGGGGGTGATAGCAAAAGTAACGCCTCGTTTTTTTGACTGGTAACTGAAGTCAATTAAAGTAGTTATCCGTTACATTACTCGTCACTGGTAAAAACAAACAAACACACAAAAAACTCAACACATCACTGTAACGCGTTACCACAACACCTGTGAACACACGCGGGGCATCGCCCGTTAAGTAGGAGTTTGGACGAAAGCGCATCTGGGTGCCACGGCGCGCTGTCCTTTCAGCACCAAGTTTTTACGCACGGGCACAAGACGTGTTTCCCACGGCCAGGCAGCCACACTGCAACATGCCACGAGGTTTACCGATGTAATCGCCTGAATAAGGAGTGACATGAATGCGCACTTCTTATGGGGATTTCCATTATGATAACAGGGGTTCACTATGACATTAAACGCCGTGTTTTGACAGTCTTATTAAAACTAGTTTTCACTACTGTTGAAAGTTGTTGCGCTTTATTTAGTTTGTTTTCGTGGTTTTGTAATATGCTGCTTTGCCTTAGAATATAGCAAACTACTCAATCACTTTTGAGGGGGAGGGAAATACCGTATGGGAGCCAATTGCACGCCTTCACTTAAAGTCAGTTGTACCAACGACAGAAGGCTAGTACAAACTAGTCCACATTGAGTGCGATCTAACTCAACAGTATGCGTTGTAGTCCGACCAGACAACTACCAGTGCAATAGGCTTTAAATAGAAGTGCGTAAATGATCTCCAAACAATGATCGTTAACGGTGCGTAATTGTGCTGTAATCTCCATTATGGATTAAAAGCGCGCAAGCAACATGGATCGAAAGGAGTTTATGAGAATCGCAAGGAGGCTAAGAGAGCATTTCCACTGAGATGCTGGTATCTATCTGTGGTGTGTGTCGGGCTGATTGGAAATTTCAGTCGAAGGAAAAGCAGAAAAACGCTTCCTGTAACCGCGTATTGCAGATATAAGTGGAGTAACGGAAAGGAGGCGGGGGGGGCGCAGAAAACTTCCCACAGCATTCAAGCGATGGTCGGGAAACTAAAGTGGAATATCCTCTTCAGGAGTGCTCATTATGCGTCTGGTAATTACACGGCGGAGTAACCCCCAAGGGACAGGTCGATACGCCTGAGAGCCAAAATAAAAAGTGAGCGGCACCTTGGCACTTCAACCAAGACGCACACAGGAGTTGAGGAGCAGATCCTGAGTTGTTTTTCCCACCCTCTCCCTAGTCGGCCAAGGATTAGAGGATGACCACAGATGCTGACCAACTACACTTAAAACTTCAGAAGCTGTTGTTTTTCCTACACAGGAGGTGATTTGATCAACAAGGAAATATATGGGACTGGACAGTACCAAGAACCTTTACTGATCTCTTGTACACGACTTTACTTCCATTTTATCACTGTCGGACGCACTGGAAGTATTCATATTTCAAGAGGCTATAGGCCTAAAGGTAATGACACGTTTGCATGACTTTTTCAGTAGCCAACGTTTCCATTCTTCAGATTAAAATCATCCTATCAAGTTTGTTTGAAAAACGATGCCTATTCATCTGGTCACATGGTTAATGGCTAAAGTCTAAAATGGCTTAGAGTGTATGGTGAAATTGGCTTAAACAGAATATGGGCATTGTCGGGATATGGCGTATGAATGAGACATTATCAGAATATCTGGTTATACAGTAAACTTTTAAAGGTTGCGCCTAAGTGTGCAAAGTGTATGCGTCGTAGTGGTTGTGACTCCATCTGGGTATAGCACTTGCTATATCTTAGTCCAAATTTGATCTTGTAGTTTTTATCATCACAATGGAGAGCAAAAAAAATCGCACATACAAATGTATTTGGAAGCCATATCTATACGAAAGAGTCACACCAGGGGAGTATTCAGGACGAATACTCCATCTGAGCTGTGCGTCCATGCAAGACAGCTTGGTGACCTGCGCTACATCTAATGCTTTGTCATATTGAAAAAAAAATTATATCTTGTCAGTGATCATCAGTGGTCATTTCTCCACGTTGTACCCAGAAATGCAGTGGATATAAGAGGGTCTGGGAAGTTTCGGTGGGATAGACCGTAGGGTTTTACTATTGACGCCCCTGTGTGACTCAAACCTCTCTTGCAGGTGTCTGGACACACAAGGAGTTCACTTTTTTTTCCCTCAATCCACGGGAGCTATGAACGGATTGCGCAAGCCCGTCACTATGGGACTGGTGCTGCTCATGTGCACTCTTACCGGGCACCGTGGCGAGAGCGCGCCCACGGCGGCCCCCACTGTGCCCGGCAGCGACGCGCAGAGCCCCAGGCGGATAGCGGACCTCGTGAAGCACGTGGAGGAGAGCCGGGGTCGGAACAGATCAGGGACGGTCTCCCCGTTAACATCTCCAGTGAGAGAGAGTCCGGGGCAGCCGAGGGATTTACGTCACCTCAAATCAGACAAAGGGGATCAAATTATCGGTGAGTGGCGTTTTGTCATATGGGCGGCACCCATGGGTGACAAGAGGATGTTGTTTAATCAGGGATGCAGTGGGATAGTTTACCCACCTTTTTAGGCTGAGTTGAACTGTAAACTCATATCCAGCAATAAGTATTATACGTTGATGTAGGATTATGTTTTTTAAAGTTTATATCGGTGGATGGTTGCCACAGACTGGAGGTCATAGTTTAGGCTACTCTCCTTTCATTTTCCACTACACTGCAGCTCTAAGCGGTGGTGAAAGTCCACTTTGATCATAGTAATCGTTATATGAATGCATTTGCGCACTGTCATCCAAATAACTGCAGAGTCCTCAGCGGTTTGAAGGCAATTAGGTTCAAACACGCAGTTTTGAAGCTGACAACCCTCCCCCCTCCCCATCCTCTGATCTTTAACAGAAATATTCCCCAGAGATCTCAGAAAGAAAGAGAAGTTTCTAAAACATTTAACAGGTAAGAGCATAAGCTTCATTGCAACCTTTTGTATCACTGTTTTGTATCACTGTTTTGTATCTGTTTTGTATCACTGTTGAATGTGCGTGTGTGTTTGTGAGAGAAAAAGACAAAGTCAGAGAAGCACTTTATTAAAGTGAGAAAGAGAGTGAGAGGGCCAGATAGTCATGGGGGTGGTGGCGTGAGAAAGTCAAAGAGAAGAGAAGCTCTGGGATGAATGTCATGACAGGTGGATGGAGACCTGGAATTTACTTCCATTTTATCATTGTTGGACGCACTGGAAGTATTCATATTTCAAGAGGCTATAGGTTCAATCAGGTTCAATCAAAACCTGCTCTCTTTCAGGTCCTCTGTACTTCAGTCCCAAGTGCAAGAAGCATGTATACAGACTCTACCACAACACCAGGGACTGCACAATACCTGCATGTAAGCTACAACCACACCGACCCCCCACACCGATTGATCATAACTAGTGTTGAGGAGGCAGAGCGCTGTCTAAAAAAAGACATCCACTTCATATGTATATTTTTTTTAAGTCTCTCTATTCCATCTCCTCTTCTCTTTTCAGACTTCAAAAGATGCGCGCGGCTTCTCACGCGGCTAGCAGGCAGCCCACGGTGCACAGAGGGATAGCGCACACAAGGTACCGGGGCCACGTTCGATATTAGTTCTGTCATGAATGCTTTACACTGCCGAGAGCCTTGACATTTATTTCAACGAGAAGACGTGTACACAGGAAATACAGTGTTGTGATTGTTAGGCAAAGGGAAAAACGGAGTACAGGGAGGCCAAATTAATCTGTGATATCATGGGTTGTGGGTAATACACATGCTACACAGCACAGGTGAAAACGTGCTAAACCCGTCCCTGTGCAAACTCCAGAATTCACATGGCACATTTGGGATATAACATGTATCATTCAAATGCATCATCAGACAAATCTGAAGATAAAAATGGGAAACACTAAGACTGCCTGCCACGCAAGCATAGGGCTCATACATCGACCAATACAGGTGATTTTTCTCAGTTTTAATTAGCAGAAAATGCCCATTTCAGATGATAATACATGTGACTGCAAGCCAGTCAGTAGCATAGTAATGTGTAGCTCAATGTGTAGTTGCGGTCTACTAAACTGCAAATACATTCACACATGGTACTGTAAGTCACTTAGGATTTTCAATGCAGAGATTATATTTTCCCCCCCATCTTACAAATACATTCTGACAGTCAAAGCAGTGATATGTGTGCTAGGTCCATACATAGCCGTGGCACAGGGAGAGCAGCAGATCTGTGGCGAATCATGTTTCTTGATTTATTTTTTCATGATTCTTTCTGGAAAGGAAAGCATTTTCCGGGTGCTGCCAAGTCAGAGACAGCACTAAATTTCACTTCCTCTTCATTGTAGGTTGAAGCCAAACCCGAGCTATCCAGAAGAAACAACTCTGAAAAAAAGAAGTGCCTTGGACAGTAACAGGGAAGCTTAACATACACTGACCAGCCCCGACTGCTATTAGGCACAGTATTCCCCTCCAGAGTGGCCTGTTCCACTAAGGCATGGATTACTACCTCCCACCTCTGCCTGGCCTCAACGGTGGGCCGCCACCACATGTCCCCACTGGAGGTAGCAAAGAGAGGCAACAAAAACAGACCGAGATATAAACTGTGAAACAGAAGAAGAAAAACAAACAGTAGAAGAAAACAAACCAATGGCTGAGGAAACCAACTTGCCTTTTTTTCTGTGCTGGCATCTTTTTTTCTTTGCCAAAACAAAAAAGGGATTGCATTTTTTTTTTCCATTTCTTAAAGCAAAGAACAAAATCAAAATGTAAGAAGTATTTTTTTTAGCATGGGCGTGCCATGCCTTCTACAATTTGTTGTTGTGCGTTAATGTTTTGGGTTGAGCTCACCCTCATTTCTGCACTATCACCGGACAAAAGGTTCCCTCAGACCCGGGCCGCCGCTGCATTCTTTCATCCACTTGTGCTCACACTGAGAACGACGATTAAATTATTAACTGCATGAACGTTCCCCTGCCTCTTGATGCCTTCACAAGACATATTACAAACAGAGATGCTATTTTAAGTGGTGGCTGCAGTCAAAACGTTGTCAGTTGCAGCCCTCCTGTGAATCCTGGTTTGGTGTGGTACATTCTATATTTATATATTCAAGTTGTCACAAGTTTCCGCTGTACATAATGTAGACTATGAACATTTTAACCAAGTGCAATATGTACATACTGTAAAACAAAGCATAAGAGAAATCCTTAGTACCATAAATGTGACTGGCATATATCAAATGGGTGTTAAAAGCATATATATTTAAAAAAAAAAAAAAGAAATATATTTAAATAAATTATGATTAGTACAAATATGAATGGTCTTTGTTTTTACAGTACTTTCCCTTACGTTCTCATTTGGACAGTTGAAATGGCCTGGGACAAGAGTCTCTGGCTGAGATTTGGTCTCCATTGGCATGTTTATAGAGACCATTTAAAAAGCTCCTATCACAGAATGGGAAATGTTTGTTGTTGTTTTTTTAAACGAGATGTACTTTGCAAATCTACTCCACCATTTCCCAGACTGGAGTCGGTGAATCAGCCTTAATTACACTCACAATAGGTCAAAAGTTCTTGTTTGGACCACACAAATCACTCAATGTCTTGCTAATGCCATTTATTATCCCCTCAAAGAAAACTGCTTCAGAATGGATATTTGAGAGAACAAATAAGTCTATAAATATACTGCATGTGGTAATTTGTTTTGGTTAAAAGCTAACATAAGAAAACATGCTTGGAGCCCCCAGGGATTAAGTTTCATTCTGCAGACATCATCCCCTTGTTCCAGACTGTTTGTACGAGTCGTTTGGCATGGCTGTTAGCAATTAGTACAAACACACATCAGTACAAACAAACGCAAGACAAAACACATTACACACAATAACAATTCAGACAACCTACATACACACTCAATTCCCAATCTCCCCACCCACCCCAGAGGACTTATCACCGCCCTAACATGTCACCCAAGAACTAAAAACTTCAGAAACGATAAAGTGAGTGAAGATATGTCATACAGCATCTGAACACATGGCTTCGATAAATGCAGACCATGATGAGATGTTTTCTGTCTTAGCGCCATGCATGCGTGCTACTGACATCTCCAAGTTGGCTATGTCTAGTGATGAGGACACCCATTGTTGGTATGGCAGTGTGTGAGGGGCCTTCCATCTCTGGGCCAACATCTCTGCTGCTGTAAGGCCAACTAATAGCCAGCGCCTCTGTGTCATGGATAGTTTCAGCCTGGTAAAATCATTAATTAGGAGTGCTAGTGGAGAACATGGAATGTCCACTCCCAAGACTATGGACATCCTTCTGGCCACCTTTCTCCAAAATAATGAAACAGCCGGGCAATTCCAAACCATATGCATGAAAGTACCAGGGGTTCCAAGGGGGCATAGTTCACAATTGGGATTTGAAGATAAATTCATTTGAAATCGTTTGCGGGGAGTGCAATACAGCCTATGTACAAAGTTGTAATGGATCATTTGATGATTTGGATTTCTGGATGAAAGAAAAATATTTATCCACACCTTATTCCAATCAATCGTGCTAGGTGAGATGGAGAGATCCTGACTCCAGCGGATATTGAGTTGCAATGGTTTGTTAGTAGTGTTAACAATAAATGTGTACAACGTGGAGACCAAGCCCTTTGAGGTCTTGGTTGCACAAATTTTGTGGATGGGATGGGTTTCTAAAACTTCTCCCCAAGGAACCCCATAGGCCCGTAGAGAATTGCGAAGCTGCAAATAAAAGAAAAAGGAAGTGCCAGGTAAATTGTAATGAGATTGGAGGTCCTGGAAAGCCCGTAGAGTATTGTTAGTACTAGTGGATATGTCCAAGAGGGTGTTAATCCCTTTATCCTTCCACTGAGGGAAGGAGATGGGGCGTCCACCCAAAAGGAGTGCGGGATTATTAAATAAAGGTATGTGGGGATGACATTTTAAGTCTATGTTGGCATGTGATTCCACAGTTCTCCAAATAGCAATTAGGTGGGAAATTATGGGGCCGAATCTAGAGCTGGAGGTTTTGAGAGGGATATTAGAGTGGACTAAGTCTTGCAGCCGGTGAGGGCTTACCAACTTTTCTTCCATTGGACGCCATGCCACCTGAATGTCTGGATTCAGCCATGTATGAAGAGCCCGTAGTGTGTAGGACCAAAAATAAAATTTGGGATACCAAAGCCACCACTGCTTTTTTGTCTCTGTAAGGTGGAGAGTTTGATTCAAGGACGTTTCCCTTTCCAGATAAAGTTTGTGGTTAATTTGTGCAATTTGTCCCAGTGACCAGCAGGGGGTGACACAGGGAGCATGGAACTATAAAAATGTATGCGTGGCAAGATATTCATCTTGATGATGGAGACTCGAGCTTGGAAAGAGTTTGCAATGGATGACCAGCGCTCCAAATCTAACTCCACCTGTTTAGAGATGAATTCAAAGTTGTTTTTAACTGTAGTTTGTAGAGAGGGAAAAATATCTAAACCTAGATATTTCAATTTGTGGACCACCGGAATATTAGGATGTAGCACTGCGTTTCTCATGGTATCATTCAATGGAAGCAAAGCGGATTTAGCCCAATTGATTTTGTATCCAGATATATTACTAAATTGTTCAAAAATAGACAAAAGTTGTGAGGTTGATTGTAAAACGTCACCGCCAATATACAGTAAAATATCGTCACAATAAAGCGAGATGTAATGGTCTGTGTCATATGCTGAAATTGGGGTATGGGATGATTGGCGCACTGCCTGAGCTAGGGGTTCTAAGGATAGTGCAAACAACAGAGGAGAGAGAAAATTGAGGAGTGTTTGGATCATGCTTATGAAATGATCTCCAAACCCCATGTGTCGCAAAACTGTCCACAAATAATGCCACTCCAGGCGATCGAAGGCCTTCTCTGCGTCTAAGGAAAGTACGGCACATGGGGATTGGTTAGAGGAGGATGTGTCAATGATATGCAAAAGTCTACGAATATTATCAGATGAAAGGCGAGATTTTATGAAACCGGTTTGATCAGGGTGCACAAGACGGTTCATAAAAGGCTCTAATCGGAGAGCCAACAATTTGGCATACAATTTCACATCCGCATTCAAGAGAGAGATGGGACGGTAATTTGCGCACTCATTAGGATCTTTGCCCTTCTTAAGGAGCAGTGTGATAGTGGCCGTGTTTACGTCCCTTGAGAAGGAACCGGTGTCAATGGCGTGTTGGATCATATTCAAAATCAGAGGACCAAGCTGAGGCCAAAAAGCTTGTAGGAGTTCTGGGGGAATCCCATCAAAGCCTGGTGCTTTACCTTTATTCATATGTCGCAGTGCCGTTTCCAATTCACCTAATGTTATGGGTTTTTCCAGGGACAAGGCATCGATGGGTGACAACTTGGGTAGACGAAGGTTTTTAAAGAAAAACTCTGATTTGTCAGGATCATATGAAATTTCAGAACGATATAAATTGGAATAGAATGTGCGGAATGTGGAATTGATTTGCGCAGGATCTACTACCAAATCTCCTTGTGGAGTTTTGATGGAAGAAATATTTATAAAGTTCTTGCACCAGGTTTCCTTCTAATACCCGAATCCGTTGGAGACGGGATTTCTGTAAATTAGAGGCAAATAACGTAGTTGCTCCTAATAAAGCCTTTTACAGCATCCCATAGTATACGGGGGTCCTCAACAGAGTGTTCATTAAATGTAATAAATTCAGATAAAGCAGATTGAAATTGTGTTATGAAGTCCTCGTTTAATAATAAAGAAGTGTTGAAACGCCAGCGGGGCGCTCGATGTCTTTGTGTAGTCAGAGTGGCTTTACAGATTATAGCCTTGTGATCTAAGAGAGCGAGAGGAGTCATGTTGGTATAGACTTTCTCAAAAAGGTCTTTAGAGGCAAAGATAAAATCAATTCTGGAGAAAGAATGGTGTCTGGCTGAGAAAAAGGAAAAATCCTTAGCTGAAGGATTATTAACCCGCCATAAATCAACCACCGCAACATCCTCGGCCCATTTATTTAAAGCTGCGGACGCTAGTCTCTGATCTCTCCCCCCTGCTATAGCAGTTCTATCCACCGAGTGATCCCATACAGCATTAAAGTCTGCACCTATAATGAAACGAAATTCAGAAAGATCTAACATAATTTGTGTTAACTGTGCGTAAAAATGTTTGTCATAAGTATTTGGGGCATAAATGGATACAAAAGCAATTTGTTTGTTAGCTATAATGTTTTTTATAAAAGTTATTCTACCCTCTGAATCACCTCCAGTCCCTAAGCTAGTAAATTGAAAGTTGCGGCGGGCTACAATAAGCACTCCTTTAGTTTTGCTAGGAGAGGATGAATGGGCCAATACCTGATAGTGTTCGTTCTGCAGTCTATGCACATCTTTGTGTAATAGATGAGATTCACTGACCATGGCTACATCCACCTTCTCCCTTTTTAAAACGTCTAAGAAGCTAGCACGCTTATGTGGTAGATTCAGGCCACGGGCGTTAAAAGAAAAGAAAGTTAGGCTAGTCATTCAAAATGTGGTGACAGGTATGAAGACAGCCCAAGTCACACATGAGCCATAAAAATCCTACACAAGAGCTAAAGTCCCCTCTCACCACCCACCCACCCACACCCTGTACACCCACGTGCACACGCACACTCACACGAATTCAGCCTGCATCCTCCTCCGACGTGCCGACATGTCCGTGGTGATCCTGATGGGATGATCTTGGAACTTCAGGTCTCGGGATTTAGTGGCTGCTTCCAGGATTTCCATTTTCTTTTGGAGGTGGTGAAGCTTGAATATAACCACCCGTGGACGTTTGTTGGTTTGCATCAATGGTCCGATCCTGTGAGCCACCTCGATGTCTTCCACCTGGACCTGGATCTGTAGGAGCCGGGAGAGGGTGCCGGCTAGGAACGTCGCCATTGTATTGCCAGATTCGCTTTTCTCCGGTAGGTTCAAAAGTCTTAGATTATGCCTTCTTGACCTATTTTCAAATTGGTCAATCTCGCAAAAGGCATCTTGTAAGTCTTTTTCCAGTGTGCGAATGCCCGATTCTTGTTTATCCAGTTTAACTGCCTGCTCGTTAACTTCAGCTTGAGTTTTCTCCAATTTATTTACGATAGACTCCACAGACAAAGTAAGACGGTCTAATTTGGAAGAGAGAGCGTCTATTTTGTCCAATTTTTTAGTAAGCGCTTGGTTCGATTCCACCAGCACGTTCAAAGTTTGTTGCAATTTATCCATCACTGGTTTGGAGCGAGTCGACATGCGTGGGACCAAATTGTTTGGTAGGCTAGACCCACTTATGATAAACTCGGCTAATTCAGGCGTCAGGCGATCCAAAAAAATGGAACAACAGGGTTTACGGGAGTTAATTAAATAGAATGCCTAATTACTGTTGTTGGCTAATTACTGTTCTGACTTTCTGCGAGGTAAAGTCAAGGGACCAATGTTCTCCCACCCCAGGTTTAGACCAGCACGTCTCTACCCGCTGCCGTCAGCCATTTTCTGAGAACCTCTTTTCTATGGAGCTTTACACAAATATGACATGAGTAGGGTGCAGGGCAGGTCACATTTCTTCCCTGTTTCGGATTATGGGAACCAGTAGTGGATGTCCAAAGGCAGGAGAATACATTGAAATGCTGTATTTCAGTGGTATTCCCTCTAAAAATATAGCGACCACATTGTATCCGAAGGATGAAGAATTGACTGATCCAACAAGATAAAGATATATATATATATATATTTTTAACCTTAATCCAGGAAAGGTTTACTCAACATGCAGGCTATTTTTCACTCATATATACACACATGGAGACTGCAGAGTATCAGTCTTGTCCTGTTGACCACTGAGCAACTCCACTGGAGTAGTTGGGGGTTAAATAACTCACTCAAGGGCAACTCAAAGGAAGTTGTTGGGGGAGAGAGGAACATTTCTCATTCCCCTGCCCGCATTGGGTTATGGATCAACAACCCTCTGGTCATAAGCCTGTTCCTCTAAGCTTAAGGCTAGCTCCATCGCTTCTTGATCATTTCTGTCTTTCACCATGGTGAAACCACAATCATATTATGTGCAACTGAATCACATTTAATTGAGTGTTTATTTTAATGGGCAGTGCTGTGTCCAACCATATGGGGTTTGCACCACTTCACAAGTAAGTTGTGGTCGACACACTATAGTAACTTTCCTATCCATCAAGAAGAGCAGAGCTTTCAGTGGTCATCGATCAGAACAGATCTCGTTGTTTGTTTTGGTCATCCCTTTATTTAAAATAGCAATTATCTAGGTCATAAAACTTTTTTTCCAGATGTCACAAAGCTGGTTTAATACAATATTTTGCTAGAATAAAATGTGTAGACGTGCCAGAAAGTAGTGCCAGAAAGTAACTCAACTACAAAACACCCATCAATATTAGCATTTAGGCTAGCATTAGCTTTGACGCCATTGCCCAGCCTTAAACCTTGCAGAATCATCTCTATTGTATTTGGATTGATGCTTAAGTCTATGGCTGAATTACGTATGTTCTATGATGATGTATTTTCTGTGTGAAAAAGAAATCTCCGTTAAACTTTAATTTATTTTTATGAATTCAGGAAATTAATTAACAGTCAACAAACTCCTCCAAGCAGCATCGTTCTAATTCTACACAGTGCGGTTGATATAACAATTACGACACTGAACAGGTTGTTCTGGTGGTCTTTCAGCGATAACCACAGTGGGCTAAATTGATGAGTGCTTGCGTGACATGGCCAAAGCACGTTGCAACTGCATGAGTGATTACTAATGTTGATCCACCAGAATCAGGAAAGATCATCTGCGGTCAGATGTCGTTAGGAATTGCTCTCCAAAAATGTTTTGCAGCATCTCACACACTGGTCGTACACCTTTTCAAAGTCTTCGTCACTTCCCTTGGGAACAAATGAGAAAGAGAAGAGAAAATAAAGTGAATTTGGGGTCAATGCTTCAAATATTCTTCAAGCACTGAAAGCCAACCAAACCATTATATTTATTTGTTTGCCAATGTTTTTACTGGTGACCGAGATAATGAAATAGTACCCTTAAAATTAAACCAACTCAGACCAGAATGGCTATAATATCCCCCCCCCCTCCCCCCATATTTCATCTATTCTGTTAGAGATGTACTGATACCTGATACGACGTACCATTAACAGTCCGGTCTTGTGTGTGGTTTGAAAACCCAACGGATATAAAAGTCAGTTCATTACTCACCTTCTGAGTACCAATTTCGTTTACATGGACACAGTCACCAAACTGAGGCCAATTGGCATATAATGCCAGTGTATAATGGACCCGCATTAAACTTTACAGATCCCTTGTGGGTAACATAAATGTCTTCCTGGGGGAAACATCTCTACTCAGCCAATGGCCAAAGATTATTAAAATAAATAATAGCCGTGCATTAATAGCATCCTCAGTCAGGGGCCTTTCAATGAAGCTGAACATTTCGTTCAATGAACGAAATGTAGCCACTCAAAGCTTCTAATGAAGTAAATTTCATGAGTTGTGCAAAATCCCATTCTCAGCCTTAATCAGGAAGTGGGGCTAAGACGAGAGTCCCTAATTGAGGCATTGTAGATTCATCCTAAACTCAGCCTCAACCGAGTACAAAACAGCCTGACAAGGCAGCAGCACTTAGCCAGCCTATAAAGTCTAGTCTATAAAACCACACCTGGAACGGCTATGAGCAGAGAAACGATGTTGGCTCCAGTTTCCACCACGTAGCATTCAGCCCACCATGCAGCTACTCCCTGTGAGCATGTCATCGCTGTCACACGACAAGACAAGACTAGAGAGCTGTGTCTCCATTCATCTTGACACACAGGCGGTCGCTGTCTGGCTTGGCTACTCTCCTTGGCTTTGCCGCCAAGTCTTGTGGCTGCTGGTGTGGGACGACAACCCAATACTGGTGAGTTTCCAAAATATTTACATGACTCCAAAACCGCACAGGCTGAAAAAACAACGGGGCTGCACTTCTTTTGGCTAACAGAAGCATGTGAAGACGCACGCACGCAGACCCACACCAAAGAAACACACAGACGCCAGAATGAAAGACAAACCGATATGATTGACTGCTTCCACAAAAACATCTGTGGTCAACCGCAACCGCTTCTTCCGGCCTCATAACTAATAATTTTGTCTTTATTTTATCAAAGCACCGCGTTTCCCACAAACTTAATACACCACCACAGTAATGCACACATATCATTAGGCCAAAGGGGCTCTAGCCACAACATCATTGTCTTCTGTCAAGACCACACGAGAAACCAGTATTCAAACTGCATTACTATTTAAGATGTTAAGACCTTTTTATAATGTAAATGAACAATTGACAGGCAATTACCAAACTCTCACTCCTTTTCCCTGCTTGTGCTTTCCTCAATCATAACAATCATGCAGAAATCCAATTCATTATTATGCAGCTGGAGACACATATCTCAAGCATTTGGCAGAACTTCCAAATGTAGAGGAAGCAGTGCAGAGGAGCTGAATGAGCCACGAAGCATGAGATGTCAAAAGAAATCGGGACCACAAGGAGAGACCTTGATACTAATTTTGAATAGCGTAGAATTGGAACTAAATAGAAGTTTGGGCATAATACTGTATCGAGGTATGGACAGAGCTGGAAAGGTTGGACAGCCCAACCTCAACGGACCTTCAGTATACTGGTTATTATTCCTTTTCACTTAATAGTCACTTAATAACTTGAACAGAGCGAGCAAGGACTGACTTGCCGCCATCATTTACCTGGCATGAGGAGCACAGTTTCTGAAGTGAAATGTGTACTGCTGTGGTCTGCTCCAATTTGCTCCGGAGCCAGTTTAGTACATGAACAATGCCTGGGTATGATCTCTGCCTGTTGAGAGTGAATGTTCACCAGACTTTGGACATCCCGTCCAAAACCTGTGGCCTTTAAGATGAACTCAAAGTGGTTCTACTAAGCACTTAATGTTTCCTTGGCGCTCTCTTGGGTGTGTTGGACCAAAGCAAATTATAGCCTCATAACATATTTTAAATGATAGGTGCAAAACAGATGCTGTTTTGTGCAAATACCGTTATGTTTACAAGAACCCATTTGAAACATGCATATTATAGAAATATTGCTCAGCACGTTTTATGTCAAATAATTATTTTGGCTAACTAATTCACACCGATGACAGTAAACATTATGTTTTGTGTGGAAAACGGTGTCAATTACAAGTGACTCCCCTTTAGTATCTCTTACCAAGAATATTCAATATATCCTTACCAATATAGGGACCAATACTTAAGATCAAACATTGTTGGGAGAACATTAAGGAATCAACTTATACTCAACATAAAAATGTACTTGAACACTTACATAATATGGGTCTTGAATGATCAGCTGTTTCTGAGGGTCATATGATCCAAGGAGCTCAATCTTTGCTCTGTAGTTTTTCACAGACTTTGCCTTCCTTTTCAATTCGCTGCGAAGACGAGAGACAACAGGTAACAAGTAAGACACAGAATGTAATGTTTTGGGGTGGAAAAAACCTCTGCTTTGTCAGAGAGAATATAGGCAACATCTCATCCATTCATTGGATATCAATAGCAACCCTGAACCACTCATACTAACACAAGGACCTTAAAAGCACAAACTTATCCCATATGCAATGCGGTCATAGCCTTGGGAAAAGTCTTTAGCCCACATATGGAGTGCCGGGGGCTTGTTTTGGTAATCCAGTAACTGGTCTTAAAAGAATATTAACTGTTTCTGGTTATGTTATAATTGATTGCTAAGATTGGAGCTGGCAATATACACCGATCAGCCATAACATTAAAACCACCTGGGTAATATTCTGTAGGTCCCCCTTGTGCCGCCAAAACAACTCGAGGCATGGACTCCACAAGACCTCTGAAGGTGTCCTGTGGTATCTGGCACCAAGACGTTAGCAGCAGATCCTTTAAGTTGCGAGGTGGGGCCTCCATGGATCGGACTTGTTTTTCCAGCACATCCCACAGATGCTCAATCAGATTGACATCTGGGGAATTTGGAGGCCAAGTCAACACCTTGAACTCTTTGTCATGTTCCTCAAACCATTCCTGAACAATTTTTGCAGTGTGGCAGGGTGCATTATCCTGCTGAAACAGGCCACTGCCATCAGGGAATACCGTTGCCATGAAGGGGTGTACTTGGTCTGCAACAATGTTTAGGTAGGTGGTACGTGTCAAAGTAACATCCACATGAATGCAGGACCCAAGGTTTCCCAGCAGAACATTGCCCAGAGCATCACACTGCCTCCGCCAGCTTGCCTTCTTCCCATAGTGCATCCTGGTGCCATCTCTTCCCCAGGTAAACGACGCACACGCACCCGGCCATCCACATGATGTAAAAGAAAACGTGATTCATCAGACCAGGCGACCTTCTTCCATTGCTCCATGGTCCAGGTCTGACGCTCACTTGTCCATTGTAGGCGCTTTCGGCAGTGGACAGGGGTCAGCATGGGCACTCTGACCAGTCTGCGGCTACGCAGACCCATACGCAGCAAGCTGCGATGCATTGTGTGTTCAGCCACCTTTCTATCATAACCAGCATTAACTTTTTCAGCAATTTGTGCTACAGTAGCTCTTCTGTGGGATCAGACCAGACGGGCTAGCCTTCGCTCCCCACACGCATCAATGAGCCTTGGGTGCCCATGACCCTGTCGCCGGTTGTCCTTCCTTGGACCACTTCTGGTAGGTACTAACCACTGCATACTGGGAACACCCCACAAGACCCCACCTTGACAGGTGCCATTGTAACGAGAAAGACGATGTTATTCACTTCACCTGTCAGTGGTTTTAATGTTGTGGCTGATCGGTTTACACGGTCATCAATTTGGAGCTGGCATATGATTAGGACCAAATGGGTGAGTAACACTAAGATGGATGGACCTTGACCTATTCAAGCTCAACCTTGGCCTTAACAGGTGAAATCAAACTGAAACGAAAAAGGTGGTCCATCAATCAAATCTCACTAAGTGACGACAATGAGATGGATTCTGTTAAGGGAATTAGTCGTGGACAGGGTCCCCCTTTGTCTAGGACTGGGTCTCTTTTTTTCAGTCTGGCAAGCTTAAAAGAAAAGAAAAAGAAAAAAAAGAGAAAGGAAAAAACCTGCCCCAAAGAGCAAAGACGAGGCATCCCAAGAACTCGGTAAGCTGCTTACAGATCAGATCCGCCATAGGCATGTGATCTCAAAATTATCCCTAAACGTTCAAAGTAACAAAAAATATCCCTCCCCCGCCCTTTGGCAGCAGCTTAAGGAAGGATATTGCTCATTAAAGGGAGATGTTAACCTTCCAGTTAGGTATAGCTTGATGTTTTACCACGATTTTCATGTGTGCATGTGTATGTGAAAGAGTAGCACAGGAGCCTATTAAGTCAGGCCAACCATGACCTCTTCCAAGGCAAATTATTTTTGATCCAAGGCAACCATTAATACATACTATGGTACACTTAATCTCAGGATTTAACAGTGTCTAGCTCATGCAGGAACATATGAATGAGCTGTGACGTGTCTGAAAGTGCCGGTAAATATTATGTGTTGGTAAGCACTTGGGAGGACAATACCAGGAATCACATTCATTTAGTAACTTGAGCAGTAAGTCCTTTTGAGTGGTAGTCCATACAATGCCTTGGTATAAACTGGTGTTTGAGTGACGTTTCCCAACTGTGATCCACCCCCACAGAAACAAACACTACTGCCCTGGGTCAAAATATCTGTACCTCAAATTGCTCTCATCCATGCAGAGAATGTACTCGAAACTCATGAAATCGTCCTTAGTCACCTGGGATGTGGGAGGGAAAAGACAGGAAAGAGTTAATTTCGGCAATGGGTGAGTGGACCACATAGCAGGCAAAGCCATGTGGTCCTTAACAAGGTTCCATTAAACTGCTCCTGTATCAATCAATTCCCTGAAAAATAAAGATTGAGCATGGTCCTCCAAAACAGACATGGGTGCCAGTGAAGGTGGGAGAGGGAGAGAGGAGGAGCATGGTGCATCAACGGGGGTTAGGGAAGGGATCAAAGCAGCACATCTGTAAGATGTGGAGATGGGTTGTGCAACATGTTCGACATGACCGGCGATGATTTGACAAAACGCACAGCAAAGACAAACAGACAGCCCCATAAACAGTATTTAAGGCTTTCAAGGAATGCAGAGGAGGCGAGGGCAGCGGGAGACAAATGAGAGAAGAAATGGTTAACCAGAACCAGAGACAGGCAGCCATGGATAAAATGCCTGTTGAGCTCTGAATGTCTAGATGGACAGATCTGATCATAGAGGCAGCTAATTCATGAAACAGCCAACAAGTAAATAGATCATAGGATGAAGTCTGTTTGTTATGATTGTTACAATAATCGCCATGGTTGTTGATCTCTCTCACACAAAACAGTAAACAGTAAAACAGTGAAACAGTAAAATTGTGTTAAAAGCCTCCCTCACAAGGCAGACAAAGGCCGAGGTTTGAGGGGGGGGAGGGGAATCAGCCCTAAAACTACACACTAGTGACACATTCATATGGTACTTAATAGTTATATACCACTTCCAAAGATACCCATTCCCCAGAATTCTACTTTTTTTTTTTTTATAATAATTTTGTGTTCTTGCACGTTTGAGGTGACCTACAGGAGCAACCCACCAAGTTGACTTCCTTGTATGAGCAAACGGTCTTAAATAAAACCTGATTCTGAATTCTTATGGTCGCCGACAATTCAAGTCAATATTTGTCAACTTGAACAAAGCGCTCACAAACCTACCCTGGAGTTTCACGTTTCACGAAGGCATATTTTCACATAGTTTCACAACCGTGAGTGTTAGAAAATTTAAGGATCCACAAAGTTTATTTCCATTTCACAGCCACCAGAGCATCTCTAGGTTTTTGTCTCTTGATGGCGGGCCAGTTTTGAATCTTGTTCCTCGGATTTCTAGTTTTGGGAGAGTTGCTCACAGGTTCACAGGTTCACAGGTTATTCGCAGATCTGAGCTGGAAATCACGGGATTAACATCTGATTTCTATTTCAGAGTGGATAATGGTTTCCACACTGCATTGAGAAAAGCACAGAACAGAAGTATGTAAAATTGTTCTGTGCTGAATCAAGACCTCAGTAATGACGGGTGAAGTTAGATGTGATGATAGAAGAATGATGGTATTTGGCTAAAGGAGATGTCCATTCCTCAAATCTTGACAGGGGGATAGAGTAATGATGAATATGAAATTCACAAATTCACCTCCTTTAATTCTAGTGGCCAGTCAGAGATTTCTGATAAGCCGTAAAAACACTCCCCATAATATGTTATGGAGCACTCTGTATGCTTGTTCAGTGAGGTTCAGTAAGGACAGAAGTCGGGGGAAAGAAAGAGCGCCAAGAGAGAAAAAGAAGAGGGTGGGAGCAAAATCAAGTGATATGAGAAAAAGAGAGTGATGGAGGAAAAGAGGAAAGACCAAACGCTTGTCAAAGTTCATCGCGTGGATTTAGCTGGCTTTAGGCCAGGGGGTTGAGCCTCCCCATCCCTGCTTTGAGGAGATTAGATTAGGATCTAACTGAATGGGTTCGCAGAGAGACATCTGAACGAGACAGCAGACCCTGTTTGGAAAAGACCTTTTTTTAGTGGGTAGGGGCTCCATCCGGCATGGCCCAGCACTGCACTGTATGATGCCTGCCGACATATTTGGCTGTGAACAGCACTAGCCTGTCTCTCCAGAGAGTTCCTACATGCAGGAACATCTTGGTGTAATTTAAGGCCCTGTTTCAGGATGCAGAAACATGTGCTGCAAGGTTTTAAGATGATTAGAGTGGCTTCATCGTTCAGAAATATTGGCCAACAGGCTTGTGAACAGACAAAAACAAGCATACATAAAATATCAGTATCGGATCAGGCCAAACAACACAATCCACCACAGATCATGTCAGCAATAAGTGTATACTGGTGAATGGCTAAAAACTGTGATTACTAATTCAAAATATAACTGGAATAATCCCCTTGTACACACACACACACACACACACACACACAGGAGGTGAGAGGACCCACGGGACGTCTGGTTGTACCTGTCTGGCCCTGTGGCTGGTCTCAATGCCATGCTTCCTTAGGCATGCCAGACCACGGGCGTCCGGCGAGCTGCCTGTATTCCAGTCAGACGTGGCACCACTGTCTATGCCCCACTGCAACAATAGAGAACACAAAAGGGGGGGCTAGCCACTGCTAAGACAGGTGGGAGTTGGGTGGTCGTACCTGCCTGGCCACATGCCTCATGGGCACGCCATGCGTCTTCATGCAGGCTTGACCGCGGTGGTCTGGAGGGTTTCCTATCTCATAGGTGGAGGTGGCAGCACTGTCTATCCTCCACTAGGCAGAGCAGAGCACGGGGAACAATGACACAGCAAAACGGATTCACACAACCTCACATTCAGACACAATCACACACAAATGCAGGATGCTGGTATGCTCTTGAGGACAGAATCAGTGCTGTGACTCGGATTTTCAGCTACAGCAGATGTTAAATGAAACATTTCATTTCAATGTTCCATGAAATGTTAATATTGCCAATATTCTATGATTATATAAAATCTATCTCTAACCAGTATAATTAGATGTAGTATCAATAAACAAAATATTTAAATAATGCGGGCAGGCAAAATGATTTATGGCCTTCATGCACACATACTAAATCTCTGACTTGTAATAGAAATGTGCTCTTTTATGTATATAGGGATACTACAATGTGTGTATATATATATATAAAATTATATTATTAATTTAATTACTTACAGTATAAACTGGAGTTAGTCAACACCATCATCATGATCTTACCTTATCAACAACACCGGCATCTGTCGTCATCTTACTGAAGACTGCTTCAGCAATGGGGGATCTGCAAATATTCCCTGTTCAAAACCAAGTGACAACAATAGGCTATAACCTCATTTGCACTGTTAATCATACTTGCACTTATTAATGAGTTTATGTACAGTAATACAGTTCATCTTTTGTCATATGTACAGTACCACTTACAGTCATACTGGACAATGAAATGTTTGGGACGAGGCACGTTTCAACTGGGTAGGTATGCATTAAATCACACAACTATATAAACACAAACAAAATAACAATAAGACAATTATGGGCGGATAAACTAAAATAGAAATAAAAAAAAATGTATGAATATGAAAAAGCAGCAGGATTGACAACAGTTGTAAATAATCTTAGAGATGCATAGAGATGTACAGGTATACAAGTGCATGTGCATTGGACGTAAAGTGAGGTGGGTATGAGTAAGCTCTTGAGGTATTAGTCAAGAGTGTAAAACAAACATCTGGTGCACTCAAATTCAACAGATAACAGATGTCCTCACATACGGCTGTCCAAATTGCCAAATCCGACACACATACTCTTTGGTAAGTCATTTTACATCGCAGAACATGAACGAAGACCAAAACGTTACGTTCAACTGGTAAATTCGGCATGCATATAACCAGTTATTTCCATAAAATCCCAACTTTTAAAACTGGTTCGCATGTTATTCCCACAATCATCTTCAGCCAAAGTACACTGTGGAGAGCAGCAGCGAGCAGTGCGAATCATTTTTAAAATGTGGCATGTTCTGTGAAGTAAATGTTTGCTGATAAACAAGGTCAGATTAAAGTGGCAGGTTTTACAATGTATGCGGAAGGGTAAAGGTCCGCTGCAGCGATCAAAACTCCTAGCTTATGTTAGCCGTAGCCTAACACAAACCTGATATGATTAACTCAGTGAGTCATGCGCCATACTGACATGTGAAATGCAACAATGCGCAAAGTTACCAGCAAACTAAATTAGCTAGTTTGAGCAGCGCCTCCTTCGCCAGTTAATGTTAGTGTCGCCCTGTCATTCATTTGGCAGCCTGAGCAGCTAACACATCTCCTCGTTGGCAAATCAAACGACATTTTAGTATTTGTGATTATTGTCCAGTATGTGATTATGTTTGGGGTTTACTGTTCCACGAGCTTCGCTGGGTTTAAAAAAAAACAACGTTTCTTACCCAAGCATACGAACAAAACTGACTTCCCGCTGTTGGCTGCCATGTTGCTCTGAGGGTCCTATATCACGCTGCATGCGGTGGCCAACTTGCGCCTGATCAAAAATATTTTCTCAACAGTGACAGACAACTTAACAAGTAGAGAGCGTTAATTCACATATTCTTATAGTAATAAAATCAACACATCGCCCCACTTATACAACTAATGAACTCATTGATGAACATAACATAGCTGTTCTCTTCTCAGTGTCCAGGTCATTTTGGTCATGATGACCTAGTTTTTACAAACCAGTCTAATAAAACATTCAGCTTTTTGCCAGATAAGGACGTACAAAAACAGTTCTCGTGGATGATTTGAGACACATGGTTGACTCACTAGCCAACTATGACTATTTGTTTATTGCTACATTAGTCAATCTAAACTTCGAAGTGTTCATAAGAAATGTTGAGCTTAGGGAGAACAAATAAGAGCATTAGAGGATGTTCTCTGAGTTGTCATCAGTGTATATTAGATATAGACAAGACAAAGCTTTGCCAAAGCTACCAATAAGCCGGTGTCATATTTCATTTTTACATCCATATCGCTACTGCAGGTTTGAGCCATATACTGGAACATGTGTGCCTTGAACCTATAGGGTCAGGTTGACCTCTCACATAATTGATTGGGCTTGGTTTAGTTGGGTGTTGCACAAAAAAGGTATTTACCCCTTGGGCCCATGGTTGGTTTGGACATAGTTCTGTTTGTTTTTTTGCAATAATTTTGCAATGCGTGCTGTATGTACATTTACTATTTTTTTATTCTTTTTTTTTAAATACAAACTTTATGGTGTCAAACTTAGCTTGACATTAACTGCTAACAAAGGTACCCCAAATAAGAAGACATGGGTGGTACAATAAAGTTTGTAAAGCAACGTGTTTTGAGTGAGTATTTCCTGGTGAAAACTACTATTTATTTCTATTTCTATTTCTTCCTGTGTGCGCACACACACACACACACACACACACACACATTAAAAATGTGTGCGCACATGCAACCGGCCTTAATTGGCCGCAGCCGGTGCTGGATACAAGATGAGTCATCGCATTATTAAGGTATCATGGTATCAATTAAGGTATCATGAAAACATGAAGCCTCTAATTGGTTCAGGTGTGCCTGATTAGAGCTGGTGCTAAAACCTCCAGGACAGGGGGTCCTTGAGGACTGGATTGAGAACTGCTTTAAGGCCCATGTCAAGCTCTACTTGTAGTTGAGTTCGTACCTGTGTTGTGCAGTACAGCCTATCTCTACAAGCCATTAAGCACTGAGTCAACAGTCTTGCTTTAGGAAATCCACATTCCATATTGAGCACATGTGTGATGTCAGAGGAGAGAACTAGCCAATCTAATTCAGCATTCCCTTTAGGATTTCTGTATTTAGCCTCACTAATGCTTCCCTGAGTGATGGTATGAAATATGAGAAAATCCTAGACTTAGACAGAATAAGAAGTTTATGTCAACAGATTACATTGCCTGTTGTACAACCTACTTACTGCACTGTGATGTGACCTGTAGTCTCACATTTATGGATATAAGACATATTCGTTATTCCAACCATTTTAGCTTACAGACAAAAAACCTACAGGCTTGATTCCCTATATTACACAAACACGAAAATATCCTCCTTCCCTACATCTTTCAAGTTCTCCCTTTCACACATGTGCAATGGACAAAATGCATAATGAAACTGAAGAGGTCTCTTAGTTGTCCAATGAATAATTTCTCCTGTAAGTATTTCTGATGGAAAACCAGCACAAAGCTAATCTCAGAGAAAGCTTCCTGTTGTGGGACTACTCTGGGCAGATGAACAGACTATGCTGCTATATTTAGCTGTGACCAGCAGCTAGTATAAGTCACTGTCAGTCGGTCGGTCCCAAAAAATGTCAAACAACCCAACTGCGCATGTACAAACACGGGATACAGAGATACAACACCTAAAGGTTTCTCAGGTAGTCACGCTGGTGCTTTAGCTCAGACTCTTTGAACCCAGCAGGCACAGAATGTCTACATTATTCTATTTTTGGTGTTTTGCTTACTCAACTGCTTTTGGCGATGTGCCTTTAATATCTTAAATAATCAAGTTCAGTCAGACAACTCACAAAATTTGTATTGTATTTTGTAACACTCCCTATAAAGCATAATTTAATGCTATGCAAAAGTGAGCGCAGTGAGAGATCAACAGCAACCCCCCCTATTGGAACCATGAAGACACAGAGCCTACAGGTGGATGCTGGGGCGACAGCAGCAGCAGCAGCAGCAGCAGCAGGGCACATCAGCTGATCTGGGCTGTAGAGCCACTCCATCCGTCTGCCTGAACTAGCTTCACAGGCATTGCTTAATTCATGGCTATGCCTACATTTTCCTTTCTACATTTGGTCGTGTTGCTTCTAGTGCAAACGTTTTACAGCGTTGTGCAGCTGTATGCTTTACTGTGTTTTGTTTTGTTTTGTTTACTCTTCGGACTTATTTGGGGATGAAATTGGCCTTACATTTTATTCGAACTGGCATTACAAAGGTCTTACAAAGTTTTAAATTAAATGTACTTACAGAAACTTTTAGTCATAGATTTGTTTATTGTTTAATGTTTCATTCAGATTGTGCTCAAAATCGTGACCAAAAAACTGTGGACCAAAAACAGTATCATGTATCCAAACCGTGAACTGAATGAATCGTTGCAGCCCTAATTTGTGATTTATTGGCTGCCATTAAACTCCATCAGGGATACTAGGGATACTACAATGAATAAAAAGAAAATTACTGTTTGCTGGTGATCTGGACGTCTTTAAAAAGAACGCTCCATTTGTTTGTTACGATGCCAAATGGAATGTTTATCGAGTGCTGGGCTTGGTTAGACGTTTACAGGGACGTGACCTCACCTCCAGCAGCTAGTTGGGAGTGAATTCTCCACCAGAACGAGGCTGACTCATGTGTTGTACTGGAAGGAGTCTGCAGGGAAACATGAATGACTGTGGTTTATTCAGAGTGGGAACACCTAGAGTGTATCAGACCCATAGAGCCTCATCTAAGATGGCCAGTTTTGCAGTAGTTTTAAGTTGTTTATATATAACTAGTGGCACAAAACATGCAATTCATATGGTAATGGTGCTTAAAATAATAATAAATAATAATGTACAACTCAGTGAGCCCAGTATAAATATCATAACATTCTTTTTTGACATCATTACTTTTTTCACAGCAGTCCACAACAGTGCAGTGTCCACACATCAACATGGCTCACGAGGCATTTTAAGCAGTAGCATTATGTAACTTGATCACCCTTTTACTCCCCAATTGCATTTCATACCATGATCCTAGTTTGAAAGAAAAATAATAGATAGAAAAAATCAAAAAGAGAACAATTAAAATGAGCTAACATGTTCATTCATTTATACATTCATGTTGAACCATGCAAAATATAAACAATATAACATCATACAGGCATCCCTGTGCTGTAGCTACTCCTCTGCTTTGAATCTAACAGCTTGCCTGCATGCAGCGTTTTTGCTCACTAGCTGGAGGCCTACATGACTAGTGATTTTAACAGAGTAAAACATTTTCCACTTCTCTCTCTTCAGCAGTGACAGGTTGGCACTTTAGACAGATATTTGTAAAACTATACTCTCAAGGCAACGGAAATACAATCTAACTTTTATTTGCTGGGCTCTAGGAATGCTAATGCAAGTCAAGAGACTTCTCACTACAGTTACGGGAGTCTGGTTCAAATATTTCCGAAATTACAGCTCTGCCATGAAAACTTTTTGAACGTCTTGAGGGAGCCCTTGATTAGTGACCAATAGGGATAGGCTTTAAAACTTCAAACCCTTTTCTTTCCGTTTCAATACACAGTCTCTTTGCTGATTTGACATACAGTCAATTACAGCTACTCCATTTCTTGAGACTGACTGATGTGGCATCTCTTTTTCACCCGCTCCATCTCATGAGGAATTTAAGGGAATATTGCCAACATTTGTGTCTGCAAATATCACTCAAAGTATCATTTCATAACTGACAAATCACATGGAATCCCAGCCAGTGGGAAATTATACTTTACTGCATGTTTTATGTTCCCAGTCCATTGACAAGAGAAGCATTGCTGATTCCAGTTGAAGCTCTTGTTGACGTGATTCATGTTCTAGGCTTTGGATGCTTTTTATATCAGCAAGCTGGCAAAGCTGTTATGCATTCAACATTGATATTTCCAGACTTAAAAAGGACTGTTTACATCTCACTAAAAATACAGGTTCACAGATTGTTCCCTTCAGGCGCTGGTGCTCTTTAACTTGAAAATATATGTGTGTGAGTGTGGGTTTTCATTTTCAAAATGTAGAGCATATTTTTTCAACACAGTAAAGGATTTAATTCACTTTGATTTGGATATGGCAAAAGAAAATTATAATTGTGCTACAGCCAACAGCAATTAATTCTATCTCAAAATCAAATCTCCCTGCGCTCATGATGTAGCGCTTTTTCTAATAGTGTCTGTTTTCCTGATTCTCTTCATCTATCTAGTTTTTGCATAGTTTTCTCGGCATCCTCCGGTTTAAGCTGGATAAGCTGCAAGATAAAGGAAATGTCTCTCTGGAGGGGCGATGGAGGCGCATCAGGTACTTTTGTGAATTATTTTTCCAAAATAAATAGATACTCGTCCAAGATATTTCCTGCACTTAAAATGTTATCAAATATGATATGGTCCTCAGACGTAAATCAAAACAAAATGTCAAATAAGAGGGAAGCAAAAATGGAGATTAAAATCTTGATGTGCCACAACGAAAAGAGTGCAGCAGATCAACCAAACACACACAGCTGGTTTCTGTAATACAGTAAGATCAATTTGTGTTAAATAGACACTGTCTGTGACTAATTGATCGGGAGGTGACTTTGTAGTCCTAACCATTAGCACTGTATGCATAATTACTCATTATCAGATACTTACATAATACTCGACCAATAACTGCAAGCAAAAGATGCCTGCAGCAATTACATCTCACAATTTGCAAGCCATTTTTAATTGAGGCGGCCAGTTTCATTGACGTCAAGGATGGATGTTAATTATTGTGAATGACTCGATAAAAACACAATTAGGAGATGATGCAAACACTGTCGCAGTAAAGCGTAGAATACATTTTTCTAACCAGCAGCATAAAATAAGAATTGCAAAATGAGTGAGAGGGCTTAGAAAAGAAGTAATTCATTCAAAAGCCTGGTGTCAGTGCTCATGTTTGCTTTGTCCGCTCCCCTCCATCTCTCACTGACCCTCCTCTTACCTGCTTATCTGCTTTCCCTCTATCATCTCTCCACTATCTTTTTTTCCTAATAATCAGAAACATCTCATCAGTCTACTTTATGAATCAAACATGTGAGCGTCAACACTGCCTCTATAGGTTTCAATTCTAACATGTATTGCAAAAGACAGGGCATGGTAGGTTTTCTCTTGGCTCCTTAGAGACAGTGAGGCAGAGAGCGAGCGTATGAATGCGAGAGGTGTTGTGCTGTAGTGTGTGTGTTGACAATTGAAGACATGGGGGGCATACAGATTGACTGGGCAGGAACAGAATTGGCCTGAATACAATGAGATTGCTCACATCTGGATTTGACATTTTCAAATTCTATGGGCAAACGTTTGCATTCTTTAAAGTTTGGATTTATTTCTATAAAAGTATAATAGAACAGCTGCAACCCAGGGTTGCAAAGCATTTCACTGTACATTGTACATTGTATGATGATGTCCACACGTGACAAATAAACTTTGATTTGATTGACTTGCATGTTAACACTAGGTGTTTTCTTCAATCACAATTTATTTTTATATCTACAACATGATTTATAGCAGCAGCACAGCATCCCTGTGCTGGGTCCTCCCAGAATAGCTTTCACCATAAATACTGGGGCAACAAGAGCACTGCAATTTAACAGATTTATTGTAGTGGTAGACACAAGGTTTAGCACAAAAAGACAGCACCAGGGCAAACCTCAGTGCTCATTGTGTAACAGAATGCCACTTATTTTGGAAAGGAATTTGTAATGTTCCAATATAAACACTGTGGCATGACAAATGATCTGAGGGAAAAACTTTCTACTTTTAAAAATCTTTCACAACTTAATTGGCCAAACTCAAGTTTTGACTATTGTAATATATTCCAGTCACTGGGCACACAAATCAAGAAATGACACTTTAATGATATTAAGCAGCAAATCCTGTCATTCAGTTGTAAATATAAATGTTGTTTATTTGATTTCAGTGGCTTATATATATATTATATATAGCAACACAATCTTACACCTTTTGAAAATACGCAAATCTTTAAGTAAGCATATCGTTTTTGGAATCATTAAAATGATTTATCACTAAATGACCAATAGAAAATAAAGTGTTTTTTGCGGGATCTGTGGAGGTGCCCGTCTGGATCAGTGAATGTCACTCAACTTAAGTCACTGAGTTGACAGAAGCAGAGGCAGGAAGGGACCCAGGGGTGACAACGTGTCCTCTGAGCACCAGCCTGTGCAGCTCCTGATCATCCTGCAACCCAGAGAGTCCAGCTGAACTACACTTTCTTGCCATACATCTTAGTTAGCACATCACTGATCACAGAGGTCCAGCTGGACCACGGATTCCTGGTCTTTTTTGTTGTTTCAGCTTTCACATACTATTATCATTGTCCTTCAACACTCATTCACTACAAAAGAACCAAACATCCACCTGTGAGTATAGCTACATACAGTATGTGTGTGTGCAGCAGTATATTTCATCATATGGAGGTTAATTTTCTTCGTGGAATAATTACTAAAACAACACAGAAAAGCCAATAGATTAAATCCTTTCAACAAGCTCACCCCCCCCCCCCTGCATACTTCTGTCTCTTCAGAGAATTTATCTCAAGCAGATTAATTTAGAACAGAGGACAAGGGAGGATAAAGTAGAAGTAAATATGGTCAATCTCCAAATAAACTGTTAAGACTGATGGGAAGCCAATCAAAAGGAAAGAACACGGCTGAATAAATGCTATCAGATGCGGTACGATAGTTATGTACAAGCACTGAGAAGTATGTTTCTACTTAAATTAATTGAATGGGATTAATAAAGAGGCCTTTATTTGATGATGATGCACATAGGAGATATGTGGTGTTGTTTAAAGAAAATATGAGAACGGTATCTGTAACCCTGGGTTGGAGAAGAGAGGTGATTCAGGCACAGTCTAGTCATCCTAGGGCAATTCAGCCAAAGGCAAGCAGGCCGAGAGTCTTTCACACTATTCATTCAAGTGCTGCCCTCTGTCTTCTGAACAAGTTTGGTAACGTTTATCTTTTAAGATTAGCTTAGACACAGATGTTCCCGATTTTACTTTATTGAATCCATGTTTCCAATTATAGAAGGAGGGGAACAGCGGTTGTCTCTTTTACATTGGCATTATGACTTTTTTATGTGTTTTTTTTATTATGTGGAATTATTCTCTATGGATTGAACATAAACTCCACATGCAAACAAATACGCATGGATACACCCTCATGCTATTTCTCTCTCTCTCTCACCCATAAGCACATGCACACGCAGAGACACACACACGTGCACATGCAGAGACACACACAGAACCACACACATACACACACACACACACACACACACACACACACACACACACACACACACACACATATCAATGGATCAACGCCCAGTGGGAGAATGAGCCAAAATACAGAACTTGATATTTTTTAAGAAGTATGTGGGAGTGTTGAAATCTGTCAGGGAGTTTGTCATTTATCTGGCAGCTTGTGCTATTGCTAATAAACCTTTGCATCGCTGGAAGGTCATAACCTTGAAATGGCATATGCTGGTATGAGAAAGGGCTAGTGACTGACCCTGCAGTCAAATCAGCATTGGACCATTTTAGCTGTTTCAAAGTGTAGAAATGCTGCTAGAAGTATCTTTTTGAATCTTAAAAGTCTTACAAAAGTGAAGGCAATGTATATGACACAAGTAGGGGGGGATGATTCATACCACAGCAAAAACAGTAACCATCCTACACAAACTTTGAGCAAAGTTTCAAAGAATAAAAGAGAGTAAGTATAAGAGAGTAAAATGTGTTGATTTCCATTGTGATACCATTTGTCAACAGAGGGTCTACTCACTCCTCCAACAATATACAGCCATTGAGCAATACGAATCAGCTGCCTTCCTCTTTGAGTCATTATAGAAGTTGCACAATAGAAAAGATTGTTTTGATGTATTAGATGGAGGATAGTTATACCTGATCCATTTTTGACACTTCCTGTATGAGACATCCTAAAGGGGATAATAGGCCGGGATTTATAGTTATTGCAAAACATTTGCTCTGCACCCAGCCAATTTCATGAGTCAGTTTCTCTGGTGAGTCAGTAAGAGTTAGTAGAAACCAAGTAGCCAAAATAGAAACACATATAGTTAGGAAGAGATAATATAAGATTGAGTTCCTTCGTTAGGGAAAAGGATCAAGGCCCACATGTCCACCACCACAAGAAAAAAAAACAGCTACAGTGTCAGCTTTCTCTATTCTCACTTGTGATGGTATCAGGTGTACTTTGAACAGGCCTGTGTTTGGTTAAAACTGGCCTTGCGTGGGATGGGTGGGGTAATGCGATGTGTGGTTGGATAGAAAAGGTGAATGCTCCTGTTGTGATACGTGCTCAGGCAAAGAACGGGCTTGTTTGGAATTCTAATCTGTTACCGCACATACAAGGATTACCCACTGCTTCGAAAGAACAAGTTTAAATGTTGATTAAAACGTAATGGAGGCGACCGGTGATGTGGATACCACAAAGATTCGCGAGAAGGGTCCTGAATACCTTCGAAAGCAAATGGAGCTGGAGAGTGAGACGAAAGGAGGCATGAGTGCCGTGGAGAGGCTTGCCGCAAGCAAACCAAACTATGTCAAGAGTCAGCAGGTAGTAAACTCGACTCAGGAGCCAGCGATTAGCTTTGGATCAGCTTCCGTAAGCAGTAACGGGTCCTCTAACCGGAGCTCTAACCGTAGTGGCAAGCTTTTCACAGGGAAGTATTTCCCTGTGGCTACAGTTGGTGTACAAAGCTGCTCACCGGGACAGGACAACGTGCCACGTCGGTCCACTTCCAAAAAACGACCAGACTCCATTTTACTTTACCGGCAGAAATGTGAGTTACTGAAAGTGTCGTCAAATGACAGAAATAAACATAGTATATCACGCAGGTTACTGCTTAACTCTGTGGCTAAGAGTGTTCCCTTAGCTGAGGCAACAGATAAGGAATGCATGTCAGAGGGCAACAATGCACAATTTACAACACCAGAGGGATCTACAAAAGAATGTTACTCAAACACAGTTCCTCGTCAATCTGAGCAATTGTTAAGCCAAACTACACGGCAAAATGACATTACGGACCAAGAAGGTACTGAGAATAGTGACCCTGTGAAAAAGGTGGCAGTGGGAGTTGGGATTAAACCTGGTCACAAAAGAGTTGCTGAGGTGCAATGGAGGTGTCGCAAAGGGGTCGGCCGTTCGCACTCTGACATCAGCTCAAGGTACTCGAAAAACTTTGCGGACTTTGATGCTTTCTTCAAGTACTGCGGCCTGGATGGTGAGGTCATTGAGTCTTTGGGCAAGGAGAACTTTTCGACACGCTCAGACGAACTTGCAATAAACCTCCGAAGTGTCAGCATCTCTACGTCAGATGATGGCTTCTCCAGGAGCAGTGGTGACAGCGATGGACTACTGGAAGTGGAGTTGCGTGAAAATATTGGTCAGGGGACATCAGTCATTGAGCGCAATGCAAGGATTATCAAATGGTTGTACAGTTGTAAAAACGCCAAAGAGACTGGGAAAAAGTTACGAGAGCTTGATTGAGAGAACATGACTTTTACTCCATAGAGGCCTATATGTATTTTTTCCTGCTTCCTACCTAAGACGATTGTAGAATTCATTTTGCCTGCCGTGTGTGTGTGTGTGTGTGTCTGTCTGTCTGTCACATGTGTATGTTACTGATGAAGCCAGTTTTAGTTGATACGTTTGAGAGCAAGTGTGTGGTTAGGAGGTTTTAAGTGTTTTCTGTCTAGGGACAGGCTTACATTCCCTGACTTGGGTGCTAAGTGTTCTCTCATGCTGGTGGCATGCAAAGTTCACACAAACACACACATACTGTAGACCATAGTTCCTCAAATCCGGGTCTCGGGGTCCAGATTGCTGCTGGTTTTGTCTCCTACCAGGAAGTTCATTGCATTCACCTGGCATCCCAGGTCCTAGATATATATGCACACATATATGCACTTACATACACATACAACGACACACACTGTGTGCACAGATTTCCTTGGGGCCAGCAGTGAAAAACTGCCAAAATGGCCTCTTGCCAAAAATGCTAAAGCTGTAGTGCTGATGAGGAGATTATCTGAAAAATATATTCTAAACACACATTCTTGGTGTTTGCCAAAAGCTAATTATCAAGGCGACCCTTCTGTTTCAAAAATAATAATGTTCATAAATTGTGCTTCCCAAGAGGGCCTTTAAGATAAAACAAGCATAAAACTGCTCTTCAGTTATATTTACTTAATGCGCCTCTGAGGTTTCCCATCTAGTGGATTGGATTCCGCTTTGGAAATTTTCTCTCTAGGTGAAAACAGGCACAGGCACAGGCACACAAGCTCATACTAGTTTATAATTATTATTATCATGTGCTTCATATTAACCAAAACTGCTTGGATGGATTTAGAAATGTCAGTAAATAGCAAGGTCTTACACATTTCTGGGTCATGAGGAATTCAAACCTTACTCATTGTCATGAGTGTATTTCTACTGGAGAATAATTAAACAGGTAATATCACTAATGTGTTTTATAAATACCTGGATCAGTCAGACAAAACACCTGCAGGCTGTAATTGTTTGCTACCTGAATAAAGGTTGTATAGACTCACAGATGAGCTGAACGAGTCAGAGGAATGTTCCTGGTAATCTGAGCTAGTTTATGGCCTTAAGTCCAGTGACCTGTTGTAACTGTATCTCCACTTCCCTCCCAATCTCTAAATCTTCTTTGTCTCTTCTCCACTTTCTCTCTCATTCTCTCTTTTCTTTCTAATCAGAGCTCAGAAGCTGTAACATGAGTGGGAAGAAAGTGATGGACAGAAAATTGTTGACTAAGTGTGGAAGGGAGCTGTGTCTCGCTCACACACACAATTTTACCGTTTTCATTCCTGTGAGTAGATGCCCACTGTTCAGCTGTGCCGTCAGGTTGTGAACACGCCTCTAACTCCTCCAGGGGCCTGTAGAGAGGGCTACTGTACAAGGCAAGTCCTGTCCTGCCTTCTCCAATTGTCTGTTGCAAAGACATGAGCGCTATAATATAACCATACGTTTATCAATGGTGGGTTCAGCACTGGAATCCAAATGAAAACATTCTCTTTAAAAGCTATTTCCTGCTGTAAGGCTCTATAGTAAATTCATGCACAATATACTTACAATGTATTACACATGTCCTTACACAATTTTTGGTTCATAAACAAGTTAATATGCTAGGTCATTGTAGAGTGACCCCACCCCTTGTCTGTATCTGAGACCCACCCTCACAGCTGCATCTTTGTTTTTACTGCTGTCCTCTTCTTTGCTTGTGTAATATTGTTTCTGTGTCTTTTGTCTTGATTGTGAAGTATTCTGTAAACTGTTTAGAAAAGTGCTATATGAAGTTATTATTATTATTATAGTTAATAGTAGTAAAGTAAAGTGTTACCCCAACAACTTATCCATGGTCAAAATGTTGCACAACTCAATTGATCAGTTGCAAATGAGACACAAGCAAAATTGTATTGTATTAAAAATGTTTTAATGCAATGATTTTCATTTAATTGTATATTTAATTGTAAATAAGAGTGTATCAAGAAGGCCTTGGTTGAAAACTTTGTTTATGTATGTAGCCTAAAGAGGGCAGTATCTAACAGCAAAACTGAGCCTAATTATTTCACAGTTCAGTTCCTTTATAGGTTAGTTGAAACCAGGATTTCTATGGCAATGTGTCCCCCATGTGGCTATTATAATATATGGTTTTGGTTGATTTCTTAGTTGTATAAGACTATATCTTATGACTAGGCATCTGTAGGTTATCAGAGTAGGCCCATATTGTAAAAACTAGGCATCCGTAGGCCTTAATATTAATATAATGAAATCAAACATAAAAATGACCAAAGGGACTATTGTTCCACATAAACCAGTCTGGATGGATTTCTTGATATGCAATGCTATTCTTTGTTTATCTGAGAAAAACAAAAGCAACAGGTCTTGCATTAGGGCCTTACCGATTTAGCGTAACCTTGAATGCCACCATCTGTGCAGAATGGCTTCCCTCCTATCAGAGATGAACCTGCATACATTCCACTGACCATCCCTTAACGAAAAAGAACAATATCCCAATCCTATAATACATGTCGCATTATTAATATCACATAAGGTACGGCAAGGTCACTATGCACTCACTATTAAAACAGGCACTATCAGTCCCTATAGGAATATTATATCAACCTAAGGCTTCTGTGTGATTATACAGTGATTCAAAAGTCTACAATCATATATTTTTAAAAACGCTGCTTCATAACCACATTTCAACCACACAACCGTCCAGTGGTCCTATTCCCTTCCCCCCATCTCAAAATCAAAACAGAAGAACATGTGCATCACGTGCAGGAAAATGCCCCAACAAAACAGAGGGGACGAAAAGAAGGTGATTGACAGCCACGGGAGCCAATCCGCGACGCGATACCAGGTAGCAACAAGATATATACAGACGTTTTGTCCAATCGGAGAGCGCCAGGGGGCGTTGACATATTCCACGGTGCTCACTGTGTTTACTTCCGTCAATACTTCCAACAGACAGAGGGAGGAGAGGCAGAGGCAGGAACGACCCAACAAAGGAGTCGCTCGAAAATAAGGGTTTGTTAAGTCGTTTAGTATGAATGCCTAGTTGCATGCTAGTGTAGCTGAACATCTTTATTTTATCCGCGTCATGATTGTCTGTGCTGACTTGCGTGACAGCTTTGTCTTATTTGCGTTTTTTTAACGTTAAGCCAATCCAACCTAAAGCAAAACGACATCCCTTGCAAAGACTAGTCTATCTAGCTTATTTGAATTGCTAAATGTATGTGTCATGGTGGTTGTCACATGTCCAGTTAAAACAGTTTGGTTCAGTATGTCATTTTACATCTCAATGACTAGCTTTGGCAGTGACACAGTAACACACACAGCAGCGTGACAGGTCACATTTATCTTCTTATCTCTAACATTTTCTGAATTGTTTATTAGTGTTTGTCAGGGCTTTAACCTGATATTTACATCTAGGTTCACAGATTAAACCCTAGATACAGCCAAATCTTGATAGAGATCTGGATGATAGTGAATGATCTGCTTGACCCTCCAGGTGTTTGGAGTGACAGCAGTTCGTCACACAGTCCCCCCCGCTAAAGGATGCCTTTCTTGGGCAAAGACTGGAGGTCGCCAGGGTGGAGCTGGAAGAAGACAGAGAAGGGTTGGAGGAGGATCGTGTCCTATGGTCACGAGTTGGCAGGACAATAACAGAGAGATTGACTTGAAACAGTAAGAACATATCCTATTTACCTTTATCACCTGAGCCTTTCAGCTTCTTGATGATCAGTCACTTCATTAGCAGGTCAGATCCATATTTTCCTCCAATGCTACTCTATAACACATTTTAAATACCAATATAATTGGCACAAAATGTTTGCTTCATGTTTTTCTACAGGTACCTTGATGTCTTTTGATAGTGACCCCATACAGAACTTTGATTGACATAGATTGAAGTGTCAGTCTTAATATCATTTCATGCTGTGTTTTCTTAACATGGTAGCAGCCCATCCACAGGTGTAGCTTTCCTGTTTGGGCCATCATGGACCATTATCATCACCGCACTGTGTTGCAACATTGGATATTGGTTTATCTGTTTTACCATCAGTCGGTTGGAGAGCTGATGCAATGTCAATAGGTTGAATGCATGTCTCGACACATCTTGCTTTTTGCATATTTGGAGTGTTGTCTGTAGTGCCTCTCAGAGTAGCCTGACTCACACCCACAGAGCTCAACAGTAAATGTGTTCAAAATAGGCTACTTTTATCTCACCTCCTGCTGCTTTTTTAAAGGTCTAGTGTTCCTCCTTTTAGATCCAGGGACTGGGGTTATTATAATAACATGAAACACAGCTGAATAATTATCCTTCCTTTTCAAGGCAATTTTTGTTTAGCCTCCCTTTATTCTCCCTTTTGACCAGAATGGCTTTGAAGTCTTGTGTGATTCACTCATGCCATGATTGTTATTTTTATTGACTCATGCCAGTCCAAATATAGTGCAAATAGGTAAATGTATGGAGTAATATGTCAAAGTCATTGTAATTGCAGTATACATTTCTTCCATCTGAACCCATCAGGATTGGTGGTTGCTTAGAATTAAATCTTGCAAGAGCAATGAATGGTCTTACAAAAAGAGCACAAACTGTGCCAGTGACCTAAAGTGTAAGTGCTCAGTGGGCCAATGAAACAGGAAATATGTAAGCTTACGTATCAAAGTGCACAGGCCTTTAGTAGATGATAATAGCGGCATAGAGTTGTACTGATAAGACTAGAGCTACCCAGAGTAGGAAAGAAAACTGTCAGAACCACTGTTATCAACACCATAGCAGACAAACTAAGACTTTGATGAAGTGATTTACATCCCGTAATTGCAGCCTGTCATTGGGGCGTCATGGCAACTGAGAGTTGAATATAGAGTTGAGTTGAGCTACTCAGAGGGTAATTTCACATAAGGCAAACTCGTCAGTATATTCTATTAGAGCAAAGGTAAACATATATATGCTACAACATTCCCATCTTAAGTAGCATTGAGATGCTGGTTGTATTTGAGTATCATCCCTCCCTAAAACACACGCATACATGCACGCGATAACAGACACACCCATATATACATACACATACACACATTTTCTCCACAAACTCCAATTTTTAACCTGTTGTAAAATAGTCTTGGTCATTCGAAAGGAATCCCCCTTCTAGTATGGGATAATTGTTGGTGTGTTGGCTGTGATTGACACATGTTGATTGGTTGATTGCTTTTTTGTGAGTGTCCTACCATCTTGATAGTACCATTAGAATAAGTTAGGTTAGGATACGGCAGCCAGAAACAGTGAATTAACACTGACTCATTACTTTCAAATGTACCTCAAACATTTACAAAACCCGCAAAGCTCACTTTTGCTCCGTTATCCCACAGTCTGTCGCCTAAGGAACAGAAGGCGGATGCTCTTCCTCACAGACTGTGTCAAGGCACAATTGAGCAAATCCTCAAATAGAACTAAACAAAACAAATCTGACACTAAATGTCAAAAGTCTTGCTCCAGAAAGTGCTGCTTGATGACATAAGATGGGCGCCTTGTATCTCCTCCTTGTCTCCTGGAGTGACTTTATGTTCACTCAGTATGACCAAACTGGTGTATCATGTGAATCCTGTCTTAGGGGTATTTGCTTCAAGCTCTGTGTCGAATGTTAACAAAACACAAGAACAAGTCAACAGCCCCAAGAATGTCCAAACAATACCTGCTCTGTCCGTTTTGAAATTGCTGCTTCCCAAAGATGGGCTGAAAGACTGTTGTAATCACCACTGTTTGTTGGGAGGAGTAGAACTAAAACCAGTTTGTCTATTTAAGTCTCTCTGGCGTGGTCTGGTCTGTGCCCCTGAGAGCACACATGGTTGTCTCCCAGCAGGAGAGCTGGCCTTGTTATCTGCAGGAAACATGTACTGTTTTGATGTATGCTGACTGGCAGTGAATAGCCTCATAAGGGAGAGGAGGTGGTTTCCTATTCTTTCCTGAGTTTGTCTGCTCATGCAACATATGACATTTGTGTGTGTGTGGGTGGGTGTGCCTGGGTGTGCCTGCGTGCATGAATGTGTTTAATGTTTCAAAAGGGCATCAGGCTACCACAAATGCCAAATTGATTTAGTGAGGTTTACTGTTTATTCATTTGTTTATATGTATCTGTAGTAGCCTTTCTTCATCGAGTTTCATAGCTATTGGGTGCAGTATTGAGGGGAATCTCCGTACCAGTTGGCGTTCTCTGTCTCAGGTCACATTGTAGTCCGTTCTATTGATCAACCAGCAGTAGCTCACAGCACCACATTGGCCTGTCAACATACCACAATTTCTTCACAGACAAGACAAACATTGACACTGCATCAGACAATACACCAATGACATCATCTCTCATCTCGCACTTGCTGCCCTCCAAACGCATCCTCGTTCAGAGAAGCCAGTGACTTCTCATACAGCAGAGGTTCCTCTCTGCCTGGCATCTGGTGAACAAACGCACATACTCACTGACAGAAAGGCAGCATTATGACAGTCCTATCATCATACATCATACAACAATGTTACAGTAGTAGCCTAAGCCAGGAGCCTAGAACGAGAGCCTATTCCTAACGAGAAAGTCGGGTGCCTGGAAAGTATTTGAAAGTTGCTATACTTTTCTTTGACTGAGAATTTATCTGACACTATCTGAACTGTCTTGATACTGTAGTCTTCTATCTGAAACAAATTTAAAACATATGCTGAGAATGCACTTTCCATTACTTTCCATGCACTTTTTATTATTAATCTTTTATTATTAATGTGAACAAGGAGCGGGAAAGTCTCAAGGGGGAAAGTCTCCCACGGGAGAGGCCTCTCCAACAGTCCCTCTTGGTATAGTTAATATGAATTGACCTATGTTACATGAGGCACTTAGTCAGTTCATTGTGTCATGTATGAACTTCTGAACCAACAAGAGACTTTCACAATCCATCATATGACATCAATCTGAAAAACACTTAATACATGAATTCTTCTAATCTACAGTATGTATGTCCTGTAATTCACTGTGATAGATTCCTGTATGTATGTGTGTGTGTGTGTGTGTGTATGAGTGTGTGCTTGTGTGTGCTTGTGCGATTGAATAAATGGATAGAGACAGAGAGGGATTACCGCGGAGCTCATTCATCCCATCCATTTGACTTCACAGGTCACCCAACACACAATTGTTTTCCCCAAACGTCTGGAAGCTGATGAACACAACTCAGCCCATGCGTGTTTCTTGGTTTAGAAGAAAAACCTTATTTTATGTACTGTAGGCCTAAAGTAAAACAATATCAACCACATTTATTCTCCAACCTTCTTTTTGTTACACTCCTCTTGTCTGTGGACTCATCGTCATAGGTTTGAATGTGGCTCATGACCTTTGCATGTCATTTCATCTTCCTAACCCGTCTTTCTTGTCATTCTCCACTTTCAACTACCCTATGAAGCAGAAATGCCTCAAAACATTCTGTTAAACATGAAGAGAATGGGACTTCATATGAGATTCAGACTTTCCTCCAGTTAAGATGACTTTCGAGTGAGACCCTTATACATTCTCTCTATGAAGTCAAGATGTCCACCCACTTTGGTGTCATTGACCAAAACCTTGCATTAAAATGTGTCTTGTTTGTACAAAAGTTGTTTTCTGATATGGGCTAAGCACAGATGAGCCAAGTGAGCCAAACATTCACTCTATCTGCATCGTGTTGTGTTTGTGTCCATGCTCTGTGTGTTACAATGCATTCAAGACTGGCAGTGCTGCTAGTCAGGTGCTCAACTTCAGCCAATCAATTATTAATGCATGGAGAGCCAATACTGAGCCCAGTCCAGGCCCTTTGACCCATCAGTCAAAGGTCATTAGAGCATTAGAGAATTAGAGAGAAAGGTCAGATCCCAAATTCCAGCAGGCTCAGTGACCATGGTAAAGATACACCTCACTCAGACTACATCAGGTAATAAGCGTGGCTTGGGTGGTAATAGTTCGATGAACATTTCAAATTGTGGCGTAAATCCATCTCTATTGATTCTTATTTAAAGGAGGACAGATATACAGATGACAATCCATTATTTTTAGTGTATCTTTAGTTGACATTTGTACTGGTGTGTAACAATGTGTAATCTAATGTAGAAAACAATACGTCCAAGTCAGAGTGGTGCTGTCTCTTCTGAGGTTTTGACGTTCTGATCGGTAATTAAAAGTACTAATGCATTACTTTATTGATCCTGCTGCAGAACAACAACACTGGAGGTAGGGATTCAGGTGACTTGCTCCAGGACACTTCAAGCAGGACGTGAAACCAGTTCCTCCGATGTGTCCTGAACCTAACAGCTACTTTATGTCGAGAGAGGATTTACACATTCCTTCCATGCCTTCTCTGTCTAAACAGGCTCTGCAATGAAACCAATGAGAATCTGTTTGTTGGAGATGTGTGTGAGCTCGCCACCAACAAGAGGAAAAAGGACTTCGACAACAATAACACCAGATCTCAGTGTGAGTTGCAGTAGCACATATTCACTATCTGGCTGTGGTATGAAAATGAAAGGCCCTTCATGTAAAAAAAAGGCCAAGTAAAAGCGCCCACCACCTGTAAACACTGCCTTCGTTTCCATCGTGATTTATTGAACTGATGAAATTTTACTGTCTGACATTTTGATACGAAAGCTCACAGTAGCCTCTGTGACAGCTAATCGTGAGTTTTACATGCATTGTCACAGTATTGCATTTGCAGTACTTGTAAACACCGGTGTGAAACATGTTGAGTTGTGCCAGACTCAGGGTGTGTTCACACTATTTGACTGCTGCTTCTACTTTTTTCTGACACTCACTCTGACACTTTCATAAAATCTTGTGTGACTGAGTGTTTTTTCTCTTCCTCCTCCAAGTCATTTTCAGGGATAAATGGATCATTGTGGAGAGGAGGAGCACACGAGAGGTGAGCACAGGAACTGGAAACTGGAGGTGTTTATGTTGTCACATGACCTCATGAGGTTTCACTTGAAGGTTTTATTGGCTGTTGATGGAAAAAGTGTGTGTGTGTGTCTCTGTGTGTGTGCGCTTGCTTGTGTGCACAGCGACATGGATACTGCACACTTGGTGAAGCCTTGAACCGCCTTGACTTTTCCAGCGCCATTCAGGACCTGAGGAGATTCAACTATGTTGCGAGAGTAAGTGATTGATAATCACCAGTCTTAATAAAGAATCCTTTTGAAATTGTCGCACCAGTTCTGCAAGTGACTGTGTCTCTCTCTGTCTCTCCCTCTTTCTCTCTCTCTCTCTCCCAGCTTTTCCAGCTAATAGCTAAGACCCAGCTGACCCAGCTGAGTGGAGCTGCCCAGAAAAACTACTTCAATATACTGGAGAAGATTGTACGAAAGGGTAGGAGACCTTAGGCAGAGAGAGAGATTTACTAATCACTTACTTATTCTGTGGACATACAGGCAGACAGCAATCATCTTTATTGCTAGCCCAGCATCCTCCCTGATGTCAGACCCATGCTGACTTTAGGCTCTCCCACGCAGACAGAGCACCATTTCTCTCCATCTCTCATGCCCCCAAAGCCAAATTGTTAGGCTCTGAGAAACCAGAGGACATTGGGTTTCATGGTACCATGTAGTCATGGCAGAGTGAGTGAAAGCCTAACCACAAAACCAGTAGGACCAGTGTGCACCGTCATTATGAGGTTTTGGTGCTGTTACGAAAAGCCTTCTGGCTAATCTAACAAAAGGTGTTTTTATGGTGAGATATGGAATGTAGTGAAAAAGGAAGAATGCTGGCTGAAGGGATGGTGTTTGCTGCAGAGCTCACCAGTCTGGGGTAGGCCAGCCCAAGCCTTGGCTTCAGCTGGAGCGACCAGCTCTTGCGTCTCCTCTGGTTTCTTCCAGTCAGTTTAGTATAGTTGAATCATTTAAAAGGTGTCGTAAATAGAAAACAAAAACAATCCGGGCAGGGCTGAAGGGCATAGCAGTCACTCAAAACTGGTAGGCCTTTGTCTACCTCCAAGTGAGCACCATGTGCTCACTCACCATGGCCTTACCAAGAGGAAGAGGCGGAGCCCCAGTTCAAACCTCCCTCTTAAACTCAGTCCAATCACATGATCACACAATGAGACTCTGCTACCATCCTCAGCCAGCATTGAAGGAAGAGAGAGAAAGATGTGTGCCTAACACTAATCCTACTGACTCTAACAGTGCCGGGTGGATCAAACGACTGAAGTTCATTCAGCCACACGTATAAAGAGGGGAAAACTTGGATTAGTAACATTGGTATTAAAAGAGTTTTTCTTTGGCTTCAGTAATGCCCTCAAAATACTGCGTAAGTAAGTCAAGCATTACTTGCAATGCAAAGTTGTTTTTTCATCAGTCTTTTCCAATAACCTTTTGTTACCTTTTTTTTTTCTATTCTGAGGATGCATGTCTGTCTGTCAGACAAATATTGGTTCTGCTCAGTAGTGAACCACCTTCCATACCTTCCATTGCCATTTCCTTACTCATGCCTGTTTATATCGTCATGTTTCGACTGGTCATGTTAGTATCGGAGTACCTGCACCAAGCTGGCCGCAGTTTGTGCTGAATTATGTGCTTGTTTTTTTTCCATCTTAAACACTGCGTTTTGTGTTGCTTTTGTTGGGCTTTAGTCCTGGATGACCAGTACAATCCCCGCCTCATCAGGGAACTGCTGCAGGACCTGAGCTCAGCACTGTACAGCCTTACCGTGGACGTGGGCAGGTCTCTCCTGGTGGGCAACGTCAACATCTGGTTCTGCCGACTGGAGACCATCCTCAATTGGCAGCAGCAGCTCAACAACCTGCAGTTCCCCAAGGTAGGGGGTGGGCTGGTGGTGGGGTGGTGCTGCAGACAACCATCAACTGAGTTTTGATGAGTGATTAAATGTGGAAGGGGAATGTGTACAAATCAAGGGGTTGTCCTCTTTTAATTCTTAACTATTAGGAATTTCATCTGAATTGTAACACACCAGCAACTATGGAATACCGTTCTACCAGTGCATATGGCATATTTGCATGGTCACTTTCTTGCTGGATTGACTTCATGATCTTGTTCAATCCAGCTCTGATTTCGCTGTCGCTGATTATTCTCCTCAGCAAATGCCCAATTGGAAGACGCTCAGCGACCTGCCACTTCAGACGCAGTACACGATCCTCCACAAGTTGTCAGATGCCTATGATATCGTCAACCTGGGACAGGCCACTAACACTATGCACATGCTCAGTGAGGACAGGGGAGTGTGGAAGAAGCTTTGTCATTTTCACTTCTCAGAGAAACAGGTGAGAGAATAACATGTTTAACCACAACATGGGCGATAGTTTACAGTCTGTGGCTGAATGTGTTTTAAAGACTCAAGACTAAAGATATATATATAAAACTTTATATATTAGCTCATGTTCCAGCATCGAGGTTAAAGGTCCCATTCAAAGTTATTGATGGCTGCTACAAAAGGCTGATAAGTAGTTCACATACTGACCACTAGAGGACAGCGTTGACACAATTTACTCCTTTATGGCAGTCTCTCTCTCTCTCTCTCTCTCTCTCTCTCTCTCTCTCTCTCTCTCTCTCTCTCTCTCTCTCTCTCTCTCGCTCTTTCACACACACACACACACAGGCAGAGATCGGATCAAGATACTTTTGGGATGTTTGTATTTTTTATTAATTAAAACAAGTACTTTCAAATTCAGGTTGCCTATAGGTTGCACCAGTTGAGCGTCTCTTCTTCTTTGCCAGGATAGTTAGTAGATAGTATCTCCATCACAGAAGGCAACTAACAGCTGAATAGAGAAAACAGTTGTGCTGAAAACAACTAAAACAATTGAAGGACTGATAAATGGACAGATCTGTGAAGCGTAAAAACAGTTCTTGAAGTAGAGATTAAGAGGAACAAAGAAAGATAAATGAACAAGAGAAAAAGCAGTAATTTGAGTAAAATGCAGAGAGAAAATACAAAATATTGAAATGATTGAAATATTGAAATATTGTGATTACAGTTGTGTAACAATGTGGTCTTGACTGAGAGCGACAACGTGGACTGGAAGCTGATGTACTTCACCTTGCACAAATATTACCCCAAGAGGGAGCTGTACGGAGACACACTACACTTCTGCAAACACTGTAGAATCCTCTTCTGGAAGGTAAACAACGAGACACAACACACACATCTGCCTAACAAGTCAGCCCTTGTCGTACTGAGAGGCACTTTGATGGGCGAAAGTGTCCATCAAATTACGTTTGGGTTTTGGTGATTTTCATGTTTTCGCTTTAATTGAAGGATTACACAAAATAATTCTCTGACCTCTTACAATTATGAAACCCTTTCAAATGCCATTGGATATTGTAAAATAAAATGCATTGTTAAGCTAAAAACAGGGCGTTTTTTCCTTAATCCTGAAAAATTGACATTTTGGAGATATGCAATGTAGTAGATCTACAAACAACAACAACAACAAAATACAACTTGTGTAGCTAAAGTGTTGGAAGTAAAAGTCACACCGGCTTAAGAGAAAGGACTTCTGCACACTTCAGGTTCAATTTATTACCTCCGCCAAGGACAATATGTTTTCACCCATTAGTTAGTTTGTTTATCTGTCTGTCAGCAGAATATCCCAAACACCTATGAACAGATTTCCATGAAATACAGATACAGATAGTGGGCAGATACAGGAGACCTTGGACCAAGGAACAATTGATTAGATCTTGGTGGTGATCTGGTTCCAACTATGAAACTAACAGAGCTAGAGACTTGATTCCATATCCTAAGGGGTATGGTCATTTAATCAATTTAACTTAAAATTGAAGTGATAGGAATTATGTCTGTGGGTGTAACAACAGGTTGGAGAATTGTTGGTGGCTTTCGCTCTAATCGCACTTCACTGCTGTCCAAGCTGTCAACCTCGGAGAAGCTAGACTGAATGCCTATGAAAACTGTACCGATCTGCAAAAAAAATGTTTCCCATAGGCCTTGAATCTCTAAGGCTGTATCTAGGTCAGATCTGAGAGGCATCATCTTGGTACCAGAACATGCTGTCTTTCCTTGAGCAGACAGACAAAACATCCATTATCATTTGGTACACTTAGTCAAAGTCTCCACAATACTTTGGTCCAAACACAAAGCCTCTCCCACGCTGATAGTAGTCTGATAGTAGGTGGGCTTTGAGAGAGAGTGCAAAAAAAACTTTTTACTTTGATTAATCACAGATCAATACCGTGTACAATGTAAATGTGAAAATGATTTGTTCCATTTTCAAAACAATGCTCCAACTATTCATTAGGCTAACGGTAATGCTAACGGCTATGTGCTAATTATGCTAATCCGCTGCCCAATGGTGATCTATGAACTCAATTCAGTCATGTATATGTAGGGGTCAGAGGTCAAGTCAATGGCTTGTTTGCCCTCAGTGACACTACACCACGTTAAAGACTCAGATCAGGGTTTTACCACTTTAATGTGCAGGAACTTCGGTGAAACAACAGCGCTTTGATTTGACCCAAACACACCACTCCTTTTCCTTGGAATTATTTACTAGCCACAACATTTATGTTATCCTTCTTGGCTGATTCCCTATACTTTTTAACCTCTGACCTCTGCATGCCTGTCTCCCTTCCTTCCTGTCTCTCTTCCTGGTCCCCTTTCTCCCTGGTTCCTAAAGGATCGCCACCTGGCGTTATTATTCAAGGTACTTCCTGTCCCATCACGCCTCTCCGTCTCTTAAGTTGCCGTTTTGTTTTATGTTGCCCCGATGAGATGACTTTATTTTTCTATGCGTTCACCTTTGTCTTGTACCTTTCTCTGTTTCTCTTTTAATGGCGTCATTTTGTGCTCTCAAGTTTAGCAAGTGGCATCCATTCTGCTGACTTTTTAACAGGACTCTTACCCTTTTCCTTTAAACTTGTTTCTGTTGGGTCATACATTTCTCTGAATGTTCATGTGTCTGAAAGAAGCTGTTACCTGTCATTTTGTCTAATGTCCAATGTCCTACTTCAAGTCACATGTACAGCACTTGCATGTCCTCTCTATGTCTTCAACCGATGTCTCTTGACTGTGTTCCAGGACTGCGGCCATCCATGCACAGCCGACAATCCAGACGACTGCCTCATGGCCGTCTCTCCCCAGCACTTTATAGACCTCTTCAAGTTCTGACTCCACGCTGTTCTTCAAGAGAAGGGCCTGTTTACCCTCACTCCCAAATAAAGCGTGTGCATGAGGTTTTGATGTCTTTTACCCAATTACAAAGGGCTTCAACTGAAAGACTTATTTTATGTTTTTGCTCCTTCCGCACAAATGTTTGTCTCAGAAAGGCAACTTGTGACAGAGGAAAGTAACAATAATATGTTAGATGATTTTCAGAATGTCGGTGACGGGTAAGATTTAATAGAAAAGACTTGTTTTTGGTCCTTCCGCACAAATGGTTTGTCTCCATGACAAGGAGAAAGGTGACACAGGAAAGAAAAAAATATTGGTGATGGGGTAAATGTGTCTGAGGTTTTATTTATATAGGGAAAGGTGAATATTGACACCTCGGGGTTGTTGTTGTTGTTCGGTTTTGTTTTGGGGGTGTTTTCCTGCAGTAACTGAGTAGTGTAAGTGTCTCTGTTTACATATTGTGTCCTTTGTGAATTCTTGCTGTGCTCTGTTTACATTTGAGGCATCGACACTATAAAAGAAAATAATGTAAAGATGCGTTTGCCGTTCGACTTTTTACAGTACGTGTCAGAACTGTCAAGTGGACAGACAGAAGAAATGTAAAATGTTATTTATGGAAAAAGTATTTTGTATCTTTTCTTCAACTTTTGTAATATTCCTTTGCCATTCTACTACTCTTGATGGTACTGTCGTGGGTCTTATGAGACAGAAACTAGCTATATAATTAAATATTTCTAAAAATCTGTCCTTGTGTGGTTATGTGTGGTGTCTTGGACTTGGTCAAATAGCAATTTCCACTTATATGGGAATTTCATAGACAATTTTGAATGTTTATATGGATGTTATGCAACTAGTTTGTTTGTTTACTCTACTACTATTTTATTCACCACAGCAACATAACCATTTAACCACCCAAAAACTGCTAGAAAGAGTTTCTCAGTAGACACAGGACTTACTAGGATTATAAATTAAATAATGAATATCTTTCCTACAGCTATGATACCCCAATCTGTATTGATGAATAAGGACAAAGCTCTCCCATAGCTAGAAACCTGACGACCCATCCTCAGACCTGTGGTGTCATGTACCAATGTAAATCCTGGAGCTGCTGCTGTCACAGTGAATAGGAGACTGTGGAATTGGGCTGAACTTAAAGATGCCAATTAGCTTATAGAAGTGCTATCAGTTCTGGACGAGGAAATGTACCCATACTCCTAGAAAATCATCCTGGGCACTATCGCTCATGTCATGTTTTTCTATTGTTTCCAATTCATTCTTAGTGCCGTCCATCAGTGCAATGCTGATATTGTTGACATATGTTGAGGTTTTCCTAAAATTAGTAAGCGAATTAAATATTTAGAAATGTTGACAAAAATGTAGTAAAATTACTAGTTTCAAACATCTCTGGCAACGCAGGTTGAGGATGTCATAGGATTAATTTTTCTTTCATCTTGAGGATTCATAACACAAAAAGCTGAAATCAAAATCTTTGAAATCAAATCTTTGCAAAATTTTAGCAAAATGTTTTTTGCAGAATAATAATTTCAGTGGTATTCCCTTTTTAAAATGGTCTGCAGTTATATAAGTGGCCGGCCTTAAATGCTTTGTGATGAAGGACTTAAGTAAACTCTCTGTTTTGGCCACAATATCAGTGTAAACCATCCCAGTGTTGAAAGCAAGGTCCGGTAAACCAAACCGCACATTTAGTTCAGACTGGAGGGTGTTGAAATAAGGAGAGCCAGACTGTCCAGGGTACTTCTTTTATTCTGGTTTGGAAAATACGACCGTGCCTTTTTGTAAATACAGGATACAGGCATCCTTGGCAGTGGACCCTTATCTGTGCACAATCTTGGCTGCGACGAAGCAGACTTCAGTAAAAGACAGATTCAGTAAGCAGATCCTAACAAAGAAAAAGAGGAGAGGGAAGAAAAGGCCAGTAGCATGAATTGTAACAGTTTGCTCAGCCACCTACAAGTGGAAGGCGTTAAAAATCAAGAACAATCATTGTAGAAATGAAATGATTCTATCTCAGACATAAACGATACACGCAGCACAAGAAAACTGACCAACTTTTTTCCGATGCAAAACAAACTCCATTCAACCTGCACTGTTACTGCACAAGCACCTCTGCCGCTGGTGAAGCAAATGGTATCCAGGGATACTGGTTAGTAACTGGAAAACCACTAAGCATCTCAAGGCTGGCACAGCAGAAGTGCATGCTGGGACGACCCATCTGCACTGACATGGACTTTTGATACGCATGGTAGGTTTTTGGTCCAAGAAGGAGGTTTGGTCTGACACAAATTTACAGCAAACACACGATGATGTCATTCATCTGATTGGAGGCACATCACGGGTTCACGGCGCCAAGGCGTTCTTGACAAAGTAGTCTTGGTATAAACAGAATTTGGCTCTGTAATGTTTTTATAAATATCATTCAGCATCAGATTTGAACGTGCATCAATCTATCACACTAGGGAGGTTCCCTATTTTTTATAAACCACATAAGTGGACAGACAATCATTCATTCATTACCCCCACAAAATCTCAAAACTACAGAACTGCATACATCACTTTGATTCTCTCAAGCAGACGTGCATGCATACCCACCAACAAACTCCTACTTTCGCTTGGTCTCCTCTCACTCCCTCTTTCTCTCGCACACACACATAACACACACACACACACACACACACACACACACACACATCACCTAATAGTCCAGAGCCCAAGAAAATTTCATAAGCTGTTTCAGATTGCACAAAGCATTTAAGCCCATTACTTTTATATAAGTTAAGGCTTCAGACTCACATTCTTCGCTCAGAGGCTTTAACTGCATAGAAGGAAAGGCATGGAAGACCGTTCTAATATAAAGCCTACAGTAGCACGCTGGTAGGTTTGCATAGTCCTCATCGACTCTCTTGCATTAACAAAATTAATAAAAAACTATGAAAATCAGTGTTGTCATTGCTTGGTAATATAAAATGGCCAGTGGATGTTACAGTTTAATATTACAGTAGTGTAAGGCTTTCATGTGTAATTTTTCTTCTATCTCTATGATTCAAGATGACAACCCTGTCTCACCAAACTATCCTGTCAAAGCCTACAGACCAACCTGACATATATTGTCAAAAAAAAAAAAACCTCAACTTGAGCATTTTCCAATCTGAAGTGTTGTTGATTGTCTGTTGGACAGAGCAGTATGAGCATGGGGGTATAATGTAAGGACAGACTTCATGTGTCCCGTTCAGTACTACGCTACATCTCAACACGACAAAAACAACGGTTTCGTCAGGCACTACAGAGATAAACAGGTATTTGGTTAAATTCTTTGCTCTCTTGATTGACGGGCGAGGATAGGGGGGTGTCTCGGGTATTATTTAAAGCCCTCCCAGGAGCTCTCTGACGCGATCCCCCCACTCCTCCTGCTGATGCCGGCCAGTTTGCCTCTGGCGCGGGCCGTCCACCTGACGGCCGTGGAATCCCTGGAGTCCGACAGGTTAGCATAGCGCGAGGAGTCCTCCTCCAGACCCCGGCCTGCCCAGGAGGGCAATCCCACCGGGAGCTCCAGGGAGTGGGGGAAGGAGGACACAGGCGAGTTCCCGGTCTGGCTCTTGGCCTCCGGGGCTTCATCACTCAGAGTCTCAGTTATGTCCCCGAGCTGAGGCGGCTCCCAGCCCTCCATCTTCTCCAGTTTCTTGGTGGGCGTGATCTGCCTCATCGTCATAGTAACACTCTCCCAGAAACAGTGGCTCTTCTCTGGCTTGTCCTTCTTTTCCTTCTCCTTCTCATCGTCCTTGATTTTCTTGTGAGACCTTGACCACGAACAGAGAAAAGCAGAGAGAGGAAGAGAGAGGTATGTGCTTAAAAGCTGCTGGTGCACAAACCTTGCAACATACCAACATACCCAATGACCCTGAACTGGGAACTACCTTGGCCACTCACATCTTACATGTAGCAGGATATCGGAATATGTGGGAGCTAAGACATAAGAGGCTGGGTGGGGAACGGGTGTGTTTCAGATATCTAAACACTGGAGCATGTAAGCTTCCCCACAGTGTGAGCGATTGTATAGGAATTCCCAGCCAATTTGTGTTTTATCACAGTGGGAGTGATTTATTGAGCTTTTCCTCTCCATACGTATTGCACTTCCTCAAGGGGTCGGGATGTTGATGAGGGCTGGCGAACGCAGCTCTCTCTAATGTATAAACTAGTATGAGTGGTTGGACAGTGCGCCATTATTTCTATTCAACTTTGTAAATATTTTTCCTAAACCCACTCGACCAGTAAGGACCACTGGGCATATCTCCAGTAGCATGATGATGTGAACCAGGAATGGTGAACACGGCCCTGACTGATGAGCAGGAGCAGCATAAGAGAACACTGCGAAGGGACAAAATACTGCAAACGTTACTGGCAAAAGAAGAGTGAGGTTTGATGTGTGAAGGTTTTGGAGGCGTTTAACTATCTTTATATTTGTGCAGCATTAAGGTTTGATACCAATATTTTTAGACTGAAGTCGCTGATAAGCAATATTTTGTGCCAATAGTCAATATCCTTACATGTAACCATTTTCATGCCAAGGATTCAGTGTTTCCCCCAGAACTGTATTCTTGTTAAGCCTCTGAAACAGCATTTAGAGCATCATTTGACACTAAAACTGATTGAAACCCATTTAAAATTTAATTTACAGAAATAAACATCATCAAAATATACAAATTTCATAGCAGCAGACTGTTTTTATGTAGCTGTGGTCAGGCAGGAACCTCCATTATATCGACATTGACTGGCTGACCTCATATTGCTATATTGGTCTAACCCTACTGTAAATGTATACTCGTCCTGACAGGCAAGCTGACAGCCTACTACAGCGAGCAGGCTGTATCCATTAAGTACCCAGGTGGCCTGTGTACAGTACATCTGTGGCTGAATATCGCATGTGTAACCTCACCCTCTCCGATCAGCCAGGTTGACCCCGGTCAACAGGAAGTGTTCGTCATCTTTAGAGGAGAACATCTTCTTCTCCCGCCTCTCCTTCTTGGACATGATCTTCTTCACCTTGGCATCCTGATGAAAACCAGCAGAGATCAGAGCATTTCACTGATGAGGGGAGAAAAAAATCAACCTTGTTTGCTGCATGTTTCTCTGCTCTCTCTGATGTCTCTTTGTGAATGATTTATGCTCCCAAAACAGGATGATTTAATAGAAGTCAACTTTGCAGGAATTTAGAAAACAAGCCTTAACGTTCAGATTGATGACCGTGCACTTTTTGAAATTCTACAATGGGTTTTTAAGCAGCTACAAATCTAAAGGCTGCACATCTTCATTCAAAATTGCAACAGCAGCAATAAGCCTTTAGGCACGTTTACAATGCTACAACTAGCTACAGTTTTACTATCTCTACACATACAATCTACTTCCAAGACACAAGACAACTTTGTTATCGTCGCTGTCGCGTGAAAACCTTGCGACTCCAATGAGATGGGCTCAGAAATGTATGGTTGTCAAGCTAAAAACAAGACTGTTTTCCTTAGTTCCTGAAAAGCTGACATTTTTGGAGATACCAGGTTTTCATCTGACAACAGGGTTATCACTGCTTTGCCAGTCTATATTTTCGTGTCAGGTCAAATTAAGTTGTGCAAGTATATTTCTGGGAGCAAGCATTGTTTTTGTTTTATTCACTATCTGCTGGAGAGAGAGAGAGGGAGAGGGAGAGAGAGAGAGAGGGAGAGAGAGGGGGGGGAGAGGAAGGGGAAGAGAGTCTGTGCTGTGTTGACTTGGCAGTACACACACAGTGCATTCCAGTGGAAGACCCTCCACTCCCACCGAACCCCCCAGACTCTCCCCTGGCACATCAGAATTCCTCCCTGCCCTCGCAGCTCTCCTGGCGGCACCGATACCAACCTCCTCAGCAATTATGGTGCAAAATGTTGGCTCAGTTTCTCTCCGCGCCTGGGAAGTGTTTCCCAATGTCAACTGTCAAGGTCATAACGTTTACTCCTCCTCACATGCGCGTCTGTGCTGCTTTACTGTTATCAGAACATTCCCGGTATTCCCGGTATTTTTTTTGACCCTGATGATCCTGTTTCTTTGCTTCTATATTTTCCCTATAGAAGAGGTACTGTACACACACACACACACACACACACACACACACACACATTCCATCTTTTGTTCCAGACCAAAGGATGTGTCAGCACCTACAACAAACAAACAACCAGCGGGAGACAAAAGCAGTCTTCTCACCGAGCAAACAGGAACGCATACAATGAGAACTGTCCTCAATCCTGAGATCAAGCTCCACAACTTCACAGCTCAAACAACATGGACTTAAACACCACACTTTACAATAAACAAGGGGTCATCCGACACACACATACACACACACACACACACACACACACACACACATATGCTCACTTTCTCTCCTCTATCAATGTGCTTGCCACTGCAAAGTTGGCTGCACGGTCTTAATGCTCATATGTCTTCTGTCCTTAGTAATCCTCTCATGCTCCCTTCTCATATTGAATGTGATGAGTGTGTTAACAGTTCAGTGTGGCTGATTCATTTTTGCTGATTAATGAAAACAAATGTCTTCCTCCTCTCTCCATCATAACATTACTGAGGGAAAGAATGCTGCCATTTTCCTGTGTTTCTGAGTTTATTATCATCAAGAAATATTCACAGAATTTCATCTGTCAGCTATTACACCCCGCCCACCCCCCCTCCACACACACACACACACACACACACACACACACACACACACACACACACACTCTTTGTCTTACCCCCCCCCCCCCCCTTTCCGTTCCCTGTGTGTTGCCAAGTGTGAACTGTGGATTAGATTTGCCGTAGTTAGAACAGAACAGAGACCAGAGACGGCAACAGGGATTGTGTGTGTGTGTGTGTGTGTGTGTGTGTGTGTGTGTGTGTGTGTGTGTGTGTGTGTGTGTTAATGCATGCGTGCGTGCATGTGCGTGCACGCTCTTGTCTGGTGTGCAGTTAAATTCAAGCTTTGTGAGTATGTGCATGCATGCATGTGTGCACATACAGAGACCCACCTATTCAGTATTAACCTCCAGGCCTCTAGATCCAAAGCAGCTCAGTGCCCAGTAATCTCTTTCTGCCCCAGCCAGCCGGTAGGCAAACCAAACAGCTTACTGTGCTGGGGAGCACCACAGCTTTACCCACAGGTCCCTGCCCGGCAGAACAATAGAGCTCTTATTGGGCCAAATTCTTCCATCCATACCTCAGAGATGGAGCTGCGAGATTAAAGAGGCATTTCACCCAACACAGTTCAGACGAATTTTCATTTTGGAAATACTCTATGAATCGTGGATATCGGGCACAATAATGGCAATGGCAATTTTCCAGAAACAGGATGGGTTCTCTGGGTTTGGAGGCAATGTAAAAGCCCTTCAGACCCGGGCTCAAAGGGCTCAGGTAGAA